>JAUELK010120269.1:0-11796 GCA_031471215.1 Gastropteron pacificum
GAGGGTGTTTTTTATGGGGGGGGGGGGGTAGGTGGTTGAATTGAACAAGCGTAGAAGGACCCGTAAACTGTAAACCAAAAAGAGTGCCGTCTCAAACACATTTTAGAAGCTTGCGCCTTCGTAGAAAACTACCGGTAGTATTTGAAATCAGGATATCCTTGGGCTCAACAACAATTTTGAGGCAGAAGATGGGATGAGGGTGGTGGGTGGGGATGGAGAAAAGGGGCAGTGCCAGAATGTGGCCAAAGAGAGAGAGAGAGAGAGAGAGGGGGGGGTCTGAAAGTTAAACTGCGGACATCTCTTGGAATGACAATTTAACAGTGGGCAGATTGCGGTTGGGGGATCGGATTCTGTCCAGATTTATGTGAACTGTTGCAAAAACTGGCACCTTGGCCCCATCGATTGGCCCTTTGGTCTGGGCCTGTGTTCAGCCATGTTGTAGGGGGTCATCCCGTCTCCTCCTCTTCACTGCACTTGGTGGTCTTCCCCATCTTCCCCATCGACCACGGCGGCTCACAACCTCCGGGATGATTTCCCTCCTTTCCCTGCTCTTCAAATAAGGTTTCCATAACGCCGGCCAAGGCTGGTTCAGGCTCTCCTCAAGACAGCAACAAAGTTGAACTCAACTTAGAATAGAATTAGACCTAAAGATTGAATTTTCCCTGAAAAACCTGGGGTTCAATCTTTGTGTTTTGTTTTGTGGTGTTGGGTTGTTGTTTGTTGTTTGTTTGTTTTTGTTTTTTGTGGTGCTGTTCTTGCTTTGGTGCATTTTGTTTTGTTTTATTTTAAAGTCAGGCGACATGTTTTGTTTGTTTTTAAAGATTCAGTAGCTAATTGTTCTAGTTTTACTTCTTAACCACTGTATAGTATAAAAATGGAGAAAAAAAAGAAGGAAAAAAAAAAAAGAAAAGAAGAAAGACCAAACATACCACCACCAATAACATTCTGAAAAAGATACGATAGACATTGTTGCATCTAGTACCCACTCCAAAAGTAACAACAGGCCTTTCAATACAGTATGTATCCACCTTCTTAAGGAGTAGATGTTTGTTGGGGGTTTTGTTGTTTGTTTGTTTTGTTTTTAGCCTCGTAGTCCATTTTAGTAGTTAGCTTGTTTTGATTATAGCCCAGGCGTACATATACAGACCAGTTCAACGGGAAATAACACGTGCTTCGGGCCCCAAACACACAACAGCTTGTATAGCGTAACCATAGATATAGATAGTAGTGAGTATATCTATGGGCGTAACTAGTGTTTTCTTCTGTTAGTGTTTCTCTTCGGGCTCATTATAGGTGACACACTTTTCTTGGATTGTCTGACCTAGATTTTGATAGAACAGAAAATGCAGTATGTTCACCGAGTGTGTTGGAGGCTTCACAGTCACACGCGTGTTATTTTTCGGTGACGTGGCCTGTATATGTTCGTCTATGATATAGCCTAATCTAAGAACCGTCACAGTTTTAACACTTACTTCTTGCAATAAAGAGAAAACTATCGGAGTGTGTTTTGTAAAGTTATAAGGACTACATATTCGCCGTATCAAAAAAACAACAGAAGAGCCTAAGTCCACAAAGTTAGTTCTGGACTTAGGCTCTTCTGGTTTTTATACAACGATATGCACTCTTCAAAAGCTTGCCAATCTGTACTACATACATGGTGCTTGTAGTCTTGTAGTAGAGAGCAATTAACTGCATTTCTCAGCGGATTCTAGTAGGCCTACAGGTTTGTCAACTCAAGAATTATTTTGATGTTGTTGGGTTTCGTGTTTGTTTGTTGTTCTCGTTGTATTGTCCTTTTGACACCACGTTTAGATGTTCCAAATCAACAACAAACAAAAGAATAGATGTAGAATCTATATGTGGGTCAGTTTTCTTCTTCTTTTGTATTTCAGTTGTCTGTCGAAGTCAGAGAATACGTCGAAAGAAGCCTCCATGCTGTAAAACCGATAACTATAAGTATAAGGACTGTATTTCTCCCACAATATTCCAGTTCACCCAGATCCATCCAGCAGTTTTCGCTCTTCGCGTTGAATGAAGTCACTCCAGCCAATTTCGCATACGCAGTGAAGCGATGCTGCAAACTTATTTGCATAGACGGTCTGGCACCCCCATCGTCCAGGGACCCTGCAGGACGTTGGATGGAGCGATCTCGTTATCCCCTAGTTCCCTCACACACCCTGCGTACAGACAGGACACTTGGCTAGTTTCGTGTAGCCAACCCAAGCGCGTCCCGTGTGTACAAAAAGCATATAGCGATACAACGAATGGCATCAGTAAATCCCACACGCTTTGGTCTGTATCTCAGTATTAAAATCCTTTGTGGTGTGTGTCGGGGACGCGCTGGGGGAGGCTACGCTTTAAAAAAAACAAATATAAAGAGACCAGTGTCCAATCTCATCGTCCCCGGTTCCCTCCCTTAGTGCTAGTACTAGGAGAAGCTAACCCTTTCCTACAACAACAGCAAATAATAATAGCATTCATATTATAACGCTTTTCCCCGCTCTACAGCAAGTTCAAAGCGCTTTACAGTTACAGCCACAAGAAAGCCTCGTCATATCTGGGCTACGACCCTTGTCTCTAGCTTTACTTTCAGTATATGCTTAATCTATACATATTTCATATCGGAACCACTGTTAAATAATAATGATAATAATGATAATAATAACACTAATAATAATAATAATACCCGATGTATACAGTGCATGTTTTCGCCCTACAGCAAGCTCAACGCGCTTTACAGTGTATTATCACCCCGACATACCTGTTTCATTCCATAGCCTTTTTAACCTCATGGGGGGTATACTGGTCGTGCTGTTTGGTTGACGCCCATACCACAAGTATACAAGCCCGGGATTAGAACCCGAGACCTTTGACTCGAGAGCGTAACACGCTGACCACAAATACATTCGTGGTTTATATTTTCAGACACATACACTGAATGCATAAGTCAAGTAATGGTGTTCATCCTATCAAATTATTTGCTTGTAGAGAAACAGAACAACGTACAAGAAAACGATTTCTTTAAAAGTCTGTACAAGAAAACAAACTCTAATATAAACACACAACAAAAGCGCTACACGGTGGCAATGCAGCGTGTAAACGTGCGAGTGCGAGTATGCTGTGAATGCTGTATATCCCGCCCGACTGAGGTCGTGTCGGTGACTGGGTCGGGCTCAACATTCTTAGCCTGTTCCCCTCCAGGGCATGTCTTTTTTGTTTTTGTTTTTCTTTAATTTGCTACGTTCCTCATGGCGTTTCTGCCTTTTCCCTGGTTAAGAATAAGATCAGGACATCTCCTTTGAGAATATGTAATACGATTACACGTCGATGGTAATGAATGTTTTCGAAAGCATAGAAGCTGAAGAGGAAAGTGCAGTTTTGACACTGGCTCTTTTCTTTACCAAGATTTTGTAAAACTTGTTCTTGTTGTTGGTCAATCAGGCACAAGGTATGAGTTATTCACTCTTCAAGTGGTCGTATAAACCTACAGAGCCATGATAGCCTAGCTCTGCAAGCTGAGACTGGAGGGCCGCTTGTTCATGCAATAATTGTGCAAAGCAGTCACAAGACGACTCCGGACCAGATACTGTAAAGCTGAAAAATTGAAAAGCATACTTCCTTCCATGTCTAGATCATGAATGAGATGGGACCAGTTGTGTTCACCCTTCTTAAATCAAGCACCATTCCATTTCCTAGTAGTACCCTTACACACCAGTCCAATACTGTTACTTGTGTTACTACAACAATCTCTATGAATGACCAGGCTGTGCAAGTTCTAATCAGAATCTCTTACAGTACACTGATTGAGAGATAAAGACATATCATTATCAAGTATTGTACATTTCTTTTCTCTGAAGACAATGAAGATGGCTGTGGTGCATCAGGTAGCTAGATTTGTTTCTAGCTCACACAAAATATGTAAACTGTACAATAAGCAAGCAAAAATATAAGATAAGAACACTCTGTATTTGAATGATTCGGCACATTTTATTGAGATTCTATTTCATTACAATTCACGACACAAACCATAACCTCTGATTACATGAACAGACAGTCACATACATGTACATGTATGACATTTCCATAGTGGGTGGGTAGAGTTTGTAAAAAAAATCATAAGTAGATATATAGGATTGTTTAAATGTACCCTTACGTATTTCCAAATGATATGGCACTCATTAAATCAGTGTCACTGAGAATAGGTCAAAGATATGACTTAAATCAGCATCACATGTTCAATCACATGTGCTTGCCATTCAACACGTATTGTTTAAGAGGCAGCCATGTTGGTCTAATTTGAAAGAAAAGTAAGAGGGAGAGGGGAGGAGAGAAATCAGTGTCTATTTCTGAGTAAATGTGGTTGAAAATGACCATACATGCAAACACAATAAATACATTACTGAAGTAGAATCCATTGCTAAACAACTTTTTCTTAGTTTAATGACTAGTGTCATCTGTACTACAAGTCCTATAGTGGCCCAGCTAAGTAACTGGTTACATTGTTTTCCAAATATCAAGATTGCATGAAACGAGCCCTGAGCAACGAGTAGCATGCAAATGAGTTGGACATTGGGCCTAGATTGAATTTCCTGATGCAAGAAAAGCTTTAGACATTTGACAATGTCCACTAAAATCAAATGACATATAGCTTTTTTCTTTTTTTAAACAAGAAAGTCAGGACAAGTATTGCTTTTCACCTGAGGTACTTAAACCTGGTCTCATAACTCAATGGGTTTTACAAGGTACATTAAGACACAATACAAAATTTAAACAGTTTTGTAAATAGCTATCGCCAACACAAATGGCATAATGCTGAGTACCCTAATCTTTCCAATTGACATATGAACTGACATCAGTGGAGTTGCACAACACCACAATAACAAAACGATGTGGATATCCGGAATTATATGGCAACAGACATGAGACATGTAAAAACAGTGGTGTATAACTAGACTGCTAAGGTCCCATGTGATAATGTTTCATTTTCTGGCTAAAATCATTTAAAGCTAATTTTTCATTTATCATCAGTTTTCACCTGGTCTGAACAGTATTCAATTCAAAAATTGACTTTTGTGTGGAGAGAAACCAAATGTATACCAACAAATAAATAATTTGGAATGAACTTAAACCTGATCTAGGAAAAGGCAAATTTCAAATGAAATAATAGATCTAGCTGGATTTCCTTAACATGAACACAATTTTTAAAATAAAAACAATCAATTAAGTATCAATTAAATAGAACTATTGATAAAATAAAAAGACTTCTTTGAAAACCTACAATATTGTAATTTTATTGCAGATTGTCAAAGCGAACAGAGGGTGTTTCTTGTGTAAATTATATTCAACTAAAATCACTTCCAACATTACAGTAACAAGCCATCTCATATTTCGTGTAAACATTTGTATATAATCAACAGGGTCAACTGGATCAAGAACAAACAAAAACAGTGATTTGAAAAGATAATCTCAATAATTTGAGCTTCACACAGCTACCGCCACATAGTGGTAGCACTGGACAGAATACTGTACAGAAAATGCCATTGGGGGTTCTTGGAATCACTCAAACTTGATGCCCTGGGCCAGGGGAAGCTCCTTGCTGAAGTTGATGGTGCTGAGAAGAAAAAACAACATTATCAATCAAGACTTCAACAAATTGTGAAGAGAGAAGAAGGAAGAAGAACACTTGAGCCATTCTCCTAAATTGTTGATATCCATCTTGAGGTCACTGCCTGAGTAGCAGTGCCCCCCACCCCTTACCTTATTTTATAGTTTTAATGTAAATAAAGCAGAATTGATACCTCATCTACACACACAAAAAGCCTATGCTGCCTGTAACTCTCCTTCATATTAATATAGTGCACTATATTGAATGCTGTGCAACAGACCTTATAGGCATCTAGATTCAGATTTAGTGTATTCATTGATCAATCTATACCTCAGTCATAAAGTGAAGCAAGAAAGTAGAACATAATTTAAACGGAAACACGTTTTGTCTTCATAACAATGAAAGAGAATAAGGAAATTGGTTGCTATGTTGTGTTCACAGATGGATGGTCATGTGGGCTTGAGTTTTGGGTCACATGATAAAAATGTGTCCATCCCATTCTCCTATTAGAACCAGAATGTGATCAGTACCACCTCTGGATACCACTACATGGCATTGGGCCCAAGAGCAAGAGCTCAACGACCACTGGATAAGAAAAAGAAGGAGAAGATCCTTACCAAGTGGATCTGCGGCAGTATTGTTTCCAGGCATCACTCCCAGACTCTCGGCCACCTCCAGTGTGCTTCTCACCACCTTGCAATCAGACAGGAATGGAAAACAAGTTAGATCAACAAATACTACAATCTTCTCTCCTGTGGGGAAGCAAAACAACAGATTTTGTTTCATTTTGATATGAGAGATATTTGGTCTTGGAAAGGAGATCGTTCCAGTGAATGTCACATAATTGGTATGTTGACAGAGAACATTGCACAAAGCTTTTGAAGCGCCATGTGGGTTAGTTTGTTTTTTAATCTCTGTCGGGTACACATGAGGAGGAGCAAGGCACAAAACTAAGAAACCTTTGAAGCTAGACGCTAGGAATACTTAGTTATGTTTGTGGGTTTTTGGTTTCCATAAGAAACATGTCGATATAGCAGAGTGGGTATAAAAAAAGAGGAAAAAATGTCTATACATGAGAAATACTCCAATAAAGATATTGTAGGAAAAATTCCATAAATGAAAAATGTCCATATATCAGTGCTTCCAACAGAAAGACCCAAAAATGGAGGAAAATTGACCGGTGTCTGGGGGCCACTGCAGGCCCCCAACAGGGTTTGGGGGTCAGGGGGCCATGGCCCCTTGATGCTGAAGAAAAACTACAATTTAAAAAAAAATTATGGCTTCTCCTGGACCAGATATCTAGATTCTAGATTCAATTTTTTGGGCCAAAGGAATGCAACTCTTTTTCCCTTCCAAATACATGTGCATACATATATATTGTATATTATATTTTATTTTTGTTATGTAGTGTGTGATAGATCTAGATCTAGTGTAAATTATATGTAAACAGTTCCAAAAGTCAGTTTCAGTCAAATCTAGTGGTACATTAACACAAATGGAAACAGGCGTGAACTTCCGGTCTTAGAAGGCGGAAACTGCTCTCGCACAAAAACAAGCGGTACTCTTTGGTTGCAGAAGAGAAAGGAACATTCCTTTCGGGAAAAACAAATTTTTTCTTCATATTTTTATCGGTGGAGGTCTGGCGGAACTCTGCAAACTCAGTGAACTGGGGCTGGCGGAAATGAAAATGTCGGATTTCCGATATTGGAAGCACTGATATATCAAAATGTTGATACAAGTGGATGACACTGTATAATCATGGTATACCAAAGTAGTTCAGGTGACAAAGTAGACTTACCGAAGGCTCCTCCAATCTCTGCCCCATTGGTAGGAATGTTCACATTGACCAAGCCACAGTCAGAACCCTTGGGTCTGGTGAGGTACACAGTGGGTTAGTCTATAGGACAAATCTACCACAAGTGTGAGATAAATCAATGCAGTACAAGAAAACAGCTGAAAGATAGAGGATGTATTTTTTTTAAATTTAGCATTATCGTTTTTTCTGAAGAGAAAAACAATCTGAAGACATTGCATCAAGTGCATTAAAACGAACATGCATACATACAAATGTCTGTACAATAATATGTTAAATCACATGAGGTACATGTCAATGAGGTGATTGAAAAATACATTAGGTAGAATTTTAGTCTTTCACAAAAGCTAAGTATTAAGTAGAAGCTTCCAAAGAGACTTCATGGTAATAATAATAGCTTATTTATGTCGCAGCACTTTCTCTCTCTTTACAGCAAGCTGAAAGCGTTATATATACAGACCCTAACAGACCTGTTTCATTCCATAGCCTTCTCAACCGCCTGGGAGGCATACTGGTAGTGCTGCCTGGTTGGCACCCATACCAACATATTGAGAAGACCTTTCACTGTCTATAGTCGGGTACCTTTTTACACCTGAATACAGTGACAAATGTGTGATAAAGCACTTCTTGCAAGAGTACGCCTGTTGTTGGATATGAAAATACTCTTGAATCCAAATCCGAGTTGGCACGGCTGGGATTCGAACCCCGCACCTTTGACTGGAGAGGCCAACGTGCTGACCACTTGACAAGCAAATGACAGTTGAAGCTTCTAAAGAGCCTTAGTGATGTCAGACTTACCCAATCCACTTGTGGATGAGGCCGAGGTCCTTGGTAAACAGACTGCTGGACAAACCTTGCTTCACCTCATTGTTCCACATCATGCCTTCTTCCACACTCTAGAGGGAGAAAATAGGAGGTACATTTTCTCATCAAAGGAGACATAGCAAAAACATGAATTGATTACATTTTAAAATACACTACCCTTGTTCCGTTCTTCCTAAATGTAGTGTTTACAAAAAGATTTTACGTAATGGGGGATAAAAGAAGTTGTTGACAAAGCTAGCAAATACATTGGTGATCTAAACAAACTGTTCTTTGAGTGCCCTCATGTTCCTGACTAAATTCTTGTTGTAACAACTCAGTGGATTGGTTAGAAATAGTATTCAATGGGTATTATGGTACATAGTAAACATAGCTATCCTAAACTGAGAGATTTTCTTCATGGGTATTTATTAACTGAAATGAAAATCTGACATTTTTCCCAGACCTGAAATCTGCTGGACTACAGACATAGTTGATGAATCGTGTATAAAATTTCCTATATTAAGCATTTCATTCAATACATTTTTTTTAAACTGTTAAAAGAAAAGTAAATCGTAATTTCGGGGGACACGCTGACTCGGAAAACTTCCCTGTCAGATTGCGGCAAAGAAAAATGACAAACACCATGCATACCTTGCATTTGATGGCATAGACAATGGGCACAAAGGTCTCCTGGTGTACAAGAGGGGCATCATGGGCCAGACCGGTCACAATGGTCGGTTCCACAAAGTTTCCTGGACGCTCAATCACCTAAGACATCAGGAGGTTATACACAGATCAATGGCTTTTTATTTTTAGCTTAAAGTTTGACACCCCTAGCAACACAATTCGATCGTATAAGAGGTGGGACCTACGTTTTAACGTTAGTCTCCGATAGGAAGGGGTGGACAGCCATAAAAACTGCCCACACAACTGTAGTCAAGAATGCTCCCAACTGGGATTCAAACCCGAGTAGCCTGCTTGGAGACCAAACTCATTAACCTGATATGTCAACTATTCAGTCACCTTGAGGCCCTTCAATGAATTCGTACTTCATGTCTGTGTAAAAAGTTAAAATACATACAGCGTAAGCTCATTCAGGGTGCATTATATATTTTATGTGAGTTCCAGTTGTTTCCTTCAAAATCACTACATACCTCTAAACACCTATTAGTGTAAGCCATACCTGACCCGGATTAAAGTTAACTGCTACTAGGGCCCTATGTTTTTTCCTTTGTAAAAATCTAAGGAATCAAACCCTAAATGGCTGAGATTTCAAAGATTTGTATTCCTGTGAAAGCAGGATGATTTTAAAAAAAAACACTTTTAAAACTAACAAAATGAGGGTAAAGCTTGTACATAGTTCGAGGGACATTACAAGTACAAACAAGATAGTCGATAATATTAGCATTGTTGGAGTTAGAAAATTACTACCTCGAGTCTAAAACTTAAAACATCCCATAGATTTGATGGTGTGTCCATGTATTCAACATAATTTGGAGAAGAAAAAAAAAGTGTTTTCATAATATTAGAACTAAGAGACCTAGAGGCAGAATTTAAAGGAATGTGATCCAACTGGACAGAGATGACGGACATGGCCAGGGCAGGAGGGAGAGCTTTTGTTGGTGGCCTATACATGGGGTGAGAAAGGATGATGATGATGATGATGATGATGATGATGATGATGCTGATGATATCTCACCTTTCCTCCACAGACGATTGTTCCTCCTTGTTCCTTCACCATGCCAATAGCTTCCACATACTTCTGAACAGCCTCTTTGTTGTGGAGAGGTCCATAAATTGTTCCATCTAGCAAAAGAAAATGATTCAGATTTAATATACAAGAAACTGATTGCTGCTCTTTCCAAACAGATTTTATCTTAAGCAGACTCCACTGAACAATACTTTAAATTCGATATGAGAAACAAAGGCTAAACACATTGATATATCATTTTTTTCTTCAATTACTCAATCTGCAATTACACACACAATTAAAGGAACACACAACAGCCTAAAGAGTATAAGAGTTGCAAGAAAGAGAACACATTTTCCTTTGATCGAACATTTTCTAGTCTAGTTGTATCGCCTCATTCAATTATTAATGCAGTCATCTCCCTTCACATGTTTGTACAGAAAAATGCTATAGTAAGCCACAAGGTCCCCCACCAAATCCTTGAAAAATGTTCAAGACCCAAAATTCACGGTGAAAAATAATGCCGCCTAGCATCAAGAATGATGCCAAAGAGTTTATTATCAATGATAAAATGTGAAACTGAAATTTGCACATGCACATTTTGAAGTGTAGTCTTCAAACAACAGATTGTAACTATTGCTAAGACTTTTTCCAAACACAACACGTAAAGTTTAGGCATTTAGTTTTACCGACTTCCCGACCCCTCGCAAAATTCCCGACGTGGTGGATCTTGTAGTCTTTGTGGTTTGGGAGTTACCTTCAATAGGATCTCCGATCCTCAGCTGTCCATATGCTTTAGCAAGTTTTGCAACTATTTCATCATGGACTTTTTCGTGAAGAATCTGAGGAATAGACGAAAACATTCTAAAAATCTCAATAACAGTAAATCCAACCCTTTATTTCAAACCTGGTAAGCTACTTTTGTAGCTTGACAGAAGTCATACTAATGCTTGCAATGAACAACTCCACATCTTTCAAATTTTAAATAGGCCAAATAAACAAGGCCCACTGTTATACAAATATCATAACATGGATATAAGGAGAAAAAAATATATACATCCCTTGTAATACCCAAGTAAAAATATGAAAATCACAATGAGCCATGAATAGTTGATAACTTACAAAATATTGCTCTGCTATATTATTAAATTATGGCCACATTTTGATTGCAAAGATTAAACTGTGATTACATCTCTCCTGCTCAAGGTCTAAATACATGTATAGTATTCGGGGTGAGACAAAGTAAAGGGAAGTTGTGCAGAAGTACATTAGTACTTAAGTCCCTATGTCCTCAGTTGATAATTTTGTTTTCTTTCTTGTGAGAGTAGAAGAGATAAACTAGCAGCTAAAATGCAGACTGAAAGAGGCATTTCTTGTGTTATATACGTTGTAGTTTTTTAAAATTTTATTTGAGAAATCATGAGCCATGTGGAAGCCCCCCAGAAACTGTGGTTTCAGTCCAATAATGAAGACATAAACATGTGCGGGACAGCACCATACATCGCTGCAGACCATAAGCAGTGGCAAGCTGTTATCAGAAGTCTAACCTCAAACTGAGAGACTGCGGACGTTAAACCAAACAACAACATGAGACTACCCACCAGACGCCTTGTTGTGGTGCACCTTTGGCCAGCAGTTCCGGCACATGCAAACAATGCAGATTGGACAACCATGTTGACATCTGCATCCTCATTGACTGTAGAATGAAAAGATAGCATTTACACGGAATGACAAAAGAAATGAAGACACATATAACTTAATTGAAGAAATCAATGATGCCAACGATTCAAACAAACATTATGAGCACTCGTCTTCAAGAGTTTCAAGAAATATGTATTCATTAAACATTTACTGCTCTCAGGAGGGGGGGGGGGGGGGGGGGGG
>JAUELK010120379.1:0-11793 GCA_031471215.1 Gastropteron pacificum
GTTTCCATCATTTTCTCATTTTCGACCATAGACACCCTACATCATTGTTTGTGGCTGTTTCTCAAAACTACATTCAGCGTCAAGTTTACCCTTTTCCCAGACCACTACACATATGTTCAAATGTTACAATAAAAGTAGAACTAGCATAAATGCTGCATTGTACACTGACTTTGAATGTTACAACACTTGGAGAATTAATATTTATACCGCATCTATGACAAATTAAACTTTTACATTTGTAGAATTTATACTTAAACTACATGGTTTGATAACTTAAACCTTTACGCAATTTGTGGAATGAATATATCAAACTTGTAATGTCACAATGTAAGTGTGACTGGAATAACTTCAACTATTACTTGAAATGTGAAAGTGTGAGTCACACATGAGCTGCATTCTATATAACATCCAGTGCTGCAAGGACATGTATGCAAACTGTTTTGCACGATAACATCTAATGTTGCAACATAATGTCATAGAACTTCCATGTATTCAGCATTATTTGACAACAACTATACTTTTACAGTATAGTAGAATTTGTATTCAAAGTGTATTGTATTATAACTTCACTTCACCTTCCTGCTGATGGTAAACAACAAAGTTTGGCTGCTGCGGTTGTGATCTGCGTTCATGAAACAATTCTTCTTATTTCCTTTCTTGTCCTATCTACAATATTTTAATTATGACATTTTTTGTGTGGAAATCCATTAATGCATGTAAGCAGGCTACGCAGTTTTCTTGTTACTGAATGGGGAAAAAAAGGGAAAAAGTGTCATATGAGAAATAATTTTGGAAAGCAATATTTTGAATGTATCTGATTTCTGTTTTGTACATCTGCTGTGATTGAATGTTTTGCTCTTTACAAATTCAGGTTTCACCCTTTTTCAATCTGTCTGTTGCAATGACATCTTGCAAACTCCGTTATTTGAATAATGGCTGTCATAAATTGTTTCATACAGTCAAAAATCAATTACAGTAATCTGATTAGGCTTGTTCAGGCTATACTTTTATATTTTAACCTGTGTTCACTTTCATGTTTAGCATTAACACTTCTGAAATCTGTCTAACCTTCGTGTGGCTGGAACTTTTGTTGCGAATGTTCTCTATGACACACACTTTGTACTCCACGACCTTTTCATTTGGCATTCTTGTATTCTGCATTGTTATATTCTGCATTGTTTGTAAAATAGATATTGGAAAGTACACTGTGGTTTTCCTGGAGACATGAGAGATATATTATACACTGTAATGACTTACCTTTTTGTAAAATTTATCTTTTTACAACTTCCGGATCTGAATTTTATTTACATCAAAGATATTTTCTTGGGGCTTTTGTTTGTTTGTGGGACTTTGAATGTTGATCTGTATTGTTTGACTATTGGGAAAGTCTAACCGTGCCTTAGCTTTTTCTTTTTTGGTTGTTGCGGGGGTTTTTTACAACTAGAAGTGTAATCCTTCTCAGTGATTTGTAGTATGTTATCAAAGCATGTATGTACCGATGATATAGAAATGTACCATATTTTGACTTATCGAACAAAGCAATCGTCAATAATACATGACATGAAGGCAACAACTGATTGTGCAGTTTCCCACTGTTCATCAGATAACTCAGAATCAGTCGAATCTGTTTATTTTCATACTGTTTCTCTTTTGGGACAATTACTGAACAGAACAAAGAACATTTAATGTCAGAGCGTCACTTTCATGCCATACACAATCAGTTTTGATAGAGAATTCCGAACAAATCGACTCCATTTTTGTATTTTCATACAGTTTCTATTGTTGGTTGTGACTTATCAGGGAAGTCTTGATGCATGTCAAATACTTGAACAAGAAGATAATATACTGCTTGAACTGATGTGACATGACTGGTCAACAACCATACACATCAAATCTCTTCAGCATTACTAACACAACTAAGAATAAAATAATTGTAAAATATCTTTTCAATTCTTTTCAAGCTTGTTTACATTATTTGTAGTAGTTTTTTTAGTAACATTTTCATTTTTGGTAAATTTTTCTAAATCCTTCATGATTATTTGTACAACATTCAAACATGTTTTGCTTGTTTATTAAACTTTGGTGTTCTGTACTTGAAAGTACTTGAAAGATGCTTTGTAAGAAAAATGTACCCACTACTTAAGTTGCCATTTTCTATTTCCTTTAAACAATTTTTGAACATCATACAGTATCAAGTTTTTGTATGATATGATTTTATGTGACATGAATGATTTTCTACAAACAATTGTTTTTGTTTTTTATATCAGTGTTTTTGAAACTTTGTTCCATTGAAGGTCAGAACCTTTTTTTAAATTTTTATTTCGTTAATATTTGTACTTATTTTTGTATTTGCCTGTGGTGAGGACTTTGAACTATGTTGGTTTGTTCATGGAGGGAGTGGCTGTCTGCAACACCTATTGAAAATATAAAGTCAAAATTTGGCCAATGAGGTATGGAGTTTCTTTCCCTTAGATTCTTCACATCGCTGATTGTGTATTAGTTTGATATGTCTTTGTGTGAACGATATCGGAACAACAGGACTTTGTGTAAACAATATCACAACAACGAAACATGATAATGATTGTGTATTTGTTTGATATGTCTTTGTGTAAATAATATCACAAGATATAACAAGACATTATAATGGAGATGTGTTTCCACCTATGGAAATGGGTTTTTAGTAGTAGGTAGGAAGACTTCCTATTGATGGGTGATTGAGAACTTGACTATGACACAATTGGGTGATTGTTCGATGGTCTGCATTGTGCTGCGTTCCAATCATTGCTTCCTGCCAATGTTCTTTCAAATCCAATGCTTTTAAGCTTTATTCTTACTCTCAATACTTCATGTATCTTTTAATGGTGATTTTCATTATGGGTTCCGAAGGAAGAACAAGTAATCTTCTCCTGCTGCTTTCACTGTTAATTATGCCAGTCCTGTTTTTTCGATGAGGGACATTGTTTTTATCAAGTCATCTTTGTGCCGTTTAGTTTCCTGTTGACATCAGTTTTTTCAGGCCATATCTCAAGTCTGATTCTGTTGTACTTTGGGCATGTCTGGCGGGTAGGGGTTGGTAGAAAAAGTAATAATGTTGTGGTATTGAGTGTAAAGTTATGTTGAATATTGTAACGTTAGTCAATTTATTGTTATATTCATTTACACATACGCAATATTTGTTTCTCACTTTAAAAAAAACAACAACACAGGAGTGTTGAACATGTTGTCCTTGCCTACGTTTATAGTGGCGTCGGGTGGGCGGGTTGCCATGCGTGGGTTAATCAAGCTGTTTCCAGCGCCACTATAACTGCACCCTAAGACTCTTTCGTTTGTTTGTTGTAAGTCAGGCATAGACTGTTTTTCAATTGACACTATATGATAACACAAATGAGTACGAAGCACAAGATTGTGGATGTCATCGACATCTTGCATGCATTTGTATCAGCACTATCCTGAGAACTAACAGTTGACCTATCAACATTGATCTACTCACCACCAAAGAAAGCTAATTCATACTTCTAATCTGATCATAATCTCCACATGTTTACAAAAGTTCCATGACTTACATATATCTACTTGACGAACAAATTCATCAAATTGTCATCATCATTTTGTGCGATTGCAAAAGTCCTCTATTATGAGGCTGCAGTCATAAATGGAAGAAGAAGAAGATCATATTCTCAAATGGCTTTATGCTTAGAACAAAAGACCTCACAATACTCATTACCAATGTGGTCAAAGTATTCTTACAGAAGCTTTGACAACTTTTAATAAAAATATTTATTTTGCTTTTCACTGGGTTTTTTTAATTTCTTGTATAAAATGAACGTTGTTATTAGGAATCAGGGTTTTAAAAGGGCAGGTTGTAGGGCAGGTGAGACGTGTGAGATCTATGAGGGATTTACTCACAGTCATGTGTTTGTTACAAACATTGGACATGTACAAATTAAACAAAACATTAAATTTGACCATGACCCCTCATTATGCGCATATAATAAGGGTGTTACTATGAATATAACATCATAACATGTATGACACGATTTCTCATAAAGTATAGTTTCAACCTCTTTGAAACTTGGCATTTATGTGGTTCTCGTCATTCTACAGAGGTTGTACCAAAACTGGGTTATGTACTTATATATATTCTCTTGATAGGTAGAGGCATTTAATCCAAACAGTTGTTTTTAATTTCTTCAATTGTTTGATTTGAACCTTTGTCTTCCGTCCAGGTGCATTTTTTTATTTTCTCAAGCCATTTTCTTGTCATGGCTGATCCATCTAATTACAAGTCATCATGGTTCATCGTATATCATATCATCACATATCATACACCGTACATATGAACAAAGTCTTATTATATTGTTGTTATTATTGCTGCACCGTCATAGAGACAATGATATGATATACAGAAAACCTGCTGGTCATGAATGAGTATTGGGTCAGAAATGTTGTGTACCCCCCACCCCACCCATACAGTTATAGTACTGTTAATATATTACACTGAATATTCTTGTATTTGATGCATGTTGCCATAATGTGCTTTGAGCAGAGACAATGAAACTGAACACTGCTCTCTTTCTCTTTGTAAAATAAAAGGCGTCGCCTTCTCAGCTCGTCCCACAACACGGGGGGGGGGGGGTTAATGGTTTATTTAAGGTCGGTTTTTAGGGTTCTTTGGGTTTTAACACCTTTTTCGCCGACTATGTCCCACAACACACAAATGAGGGGCTTTTAATACTGGGATCTTTTTTTTTTTTTTTTTTTTTAGGTGTTTCTTCTCTACTTTTTATGCTGTGGGACATCATTTTCTACTTTTTTTTTCTTCTTTTTTAAAAATGTTGAATGGGGAAAGTACTGTTGTTTTTTTTCTTCTTTTGTAGACTACCTGTGTGGTGGCAGTGTATTGGGGGTTGTTATCATTTGTTGACCAAACTTTTGCTGTGGTTTTTCTATGTGACTGGAATAAACTGTGTTAACAGACTTACTGCTGTTTGTTTACTTACTAGCTTACTTTTTTATTTTTGTATGTGTGTGTGTTTTTTTTGTTTTTTTTAAAGGGTTCTTTTAATTTCTTTTGATTTTTGAATTTTTTTTTAGTTCACTCTATTTTCTCTCTCTTAAAAGCTCATGTACACAAATGCTTTTTCTATGAATTCTGATCTCTTTATGTTGTTGTATTATGTCAAATGCACCATTGTAGTGGCTAGCCTACCCATTCACACAGTGCCCACTTATAGTAGGAAAAAAAAGATGATTCTTCGTTTTGATCAGAAATAGCAGTTCCACATTTTCTTCAGCCTACACACGTGAAAATGTATACAGTGTATGTGTAGAATACAACAAGTACTTCAAAGCACATAATTCGTTTTATGGACAACTATTTTGGAACACACAGACACAGGAACACATACAAACTCACACACATAATATACATGCACAAGCACTGGCACACACTCACACACACACACACACACACACACACACACACACACACACACACCTACAGGAACACCTACATGCACAAGAACACTATTAGTACTTGCAAGCACACAATTTGTTTTTATGGACGTGCACACATACTCACACACACTGGAATACATACACACATGAACAGAGGAACACACACACAGACAGAGAGAGAGAACACAATCAATTGTTCAAGTATTGAAAGCAGTATCTGTTCAAAGCATACAGACAGATAGATAGAGAGAGGAGATAAAGGGAACACCCCATTGGGGAATTTCATCCAATTTGACTAGAATGTTACCAAAGATAAAAGATACGCTACTCTCTCTCTCTCTCTCTCTCTCTCTCTCTCTCTCTCTCTCTCACTCTCTCTCTCTCTCACTATCTCTCTCACTCTCTCTCTCTCTCTCTCTCTCGCTGGTCCCCTCCATCACACATAAATACAGAAACCGGCCTATTCATTACACATATACACAGAAACAGGACACACAATACAGAAACAGGACACAAAGACACAGAAACAGGCCTTTCCATTAGACCTTCATAGATACAGAAACAGACCAATCCATTAGACAATAGATACAGAAACAGGCATATCCATTAGACATAGATACAGAAACAGGTCTATCCATTAGACATAGATACAGAAACAGAAACAGGCCTATCCATTAGTAGACATAGATACAGAAACAGGCCTATCCATTAGTAGACATAGATACAGAAACAGAACCATCCATTGCACAGAGACGAGCTGGTCCCATCCATTACACCCGGATCGTGGCAGACGACCATAGGACGATGGCGATCAAACGAGCCGAGAAATCGGGGATCACGTGTAATTTGTCCCAGCAGCAGAAGATTGTCCAGATAGGGCCGGCCGGATGACCTGTGAGATTTCCCTCTGTGTTTGGGGGTATCACAGGATCGGTTGGCGGCTGTCCCGAGCTCTCAATCTACATAACATCACGTGAGGAGAGACTGGAGCACTGGAGAGATGGTTTAGTTACTAGATCTAGATCTAGACATAGATCTAGTAAAATTATTCTCGGAGAGTGCGCCGGGTACAATTTCTGATCTTGCCGATTCATTGTGTTTTAGTTGTACACTCCAAGCGAGACAAAAAATAGACAATAAAAGAGGTGGGGACTGCGTTTTAACGTCCGTATCCGTTAGGACGTTAATGGCAAGCCATAAAAACTGCCCACACGACCCATGTCTGCATTACAATGTAGTAAATAAGTTAGTCACTTCTGGCAGCTTGGCACGACACATCGCCTTGTTCTTGCTGTTGCTGTTGTTGTTGTTGTTGTTGTTGTTGTTGTTGCAATCAGGCACGGGGCTATTCGCTCTTCAAGTGGTCTAATAGATCTACAGAGCCATAGCAGCCTAGCTCTGCAACCTAGGACTGGAGGGCCTTCAATGTGTCCCCTTATTCATGCAATTGTGGGATTCGAACCCGGTTCACCCGCTGAGAGACCAAACGCATTCTCCGTTTAGGCAGCGTGCGGCCTGGTCATCATACTCTGACTTGCAGATTCCCCAAGTGACCGGTCGATTCCTGTCTCAAACGAACGATTGCTGGAGATGGCCAAAAATCTGCCAGAGACACGGATGTTGAGTGCTTCCTCGGTGCTATTTTGTTCTATATTCAAGAAGAGATTGAAGGAGATAGAAGAAAACAGCACTGATGTGACGGAGTGCTTCCCCTTCATCAGGAGCTATGAATATTCAGTAGCTTGATGATCTTATAAGAAGTAAGGCATCATGAATGTGAAAAGCAGATGAATGGATAGCCTGATCTTAAGTTTCCGTATAATTGCCCTACTTGTCACAAATATAGAGCCCCCTGAAATGGCGTAGTCTTGTAGGAAATTATTCCCTCGAGAAATAGACGCCTTTCGTACTAGTATAATAAAATGTCGGAACTTCTGTAGTAGAAGGCTGTCTTTTTTTCTTCTTCTTAAGTTTGAGTTCTACACCCCTAGCGACAATAAGATCACGTAAGAGGTGGGACTTACGCTTTAACGTCCGTCTCCGATAGGACTGGAATGGACGGCCATGAAAACTACCCACGCGACCCAAGTTCAGAATGCCCTCATCAGGATGGATTCGAACCCGGTCATACGCTTGTAGACCAAACTCGTTCCCCCCGCCATACTTAACCATTCGGCCACCATACGGCCCTAGTAGAGTGTAATGATAGCATCACAATGTAGTAGACAAGTTAGTCACTTCTGGCAGCTTGGCACGACACATCTTGTTGTTGCTGTTGTTGTTGTTGTTGCAGTCAGGCACGGGGTATGAGCTATTCGCTCTTCAGGTGGTCTAATAGACCTACAGAGCCATGACAGCCTAGCTCTGCAACCTGGGACCGGAGGGCCTTCAATGTGTTCCCTTGTTCATGCAATTGTGCAGTTTAGTCACAAGACCCCTCTAGACCAGGGTAACTGCAACGTGCAACGCAATCTTTGAGCTGATACTGCAAGTATTGATACAACATTTAGACATTTGTGGTTGCAACCATAATTTAGGACTGAGCCAGGTGTATGTCACATCATTTTCATCATTGAAGTTGGCGGAGGTGGGTCTACGTACAGTTTCTCCGATATGACAGTGTTTGGTCTCTACTAGTTGATTATTATGTTATTGTTATTTTGCTCTATTGTGCCACATTCATTTTAAGGCTGGAGCAAATCATTCAGGGAAATGTCTTCCCAAATATCCAGCTTGCGAGAAATCCCATTTCTGCTCCATCTCGTCGTTATCGTCGTCATCATCATAATTATCATCGGGTATTTCCGGTGTGCTTTTATCTTATTATTACTATCTTGCACTTTGGAAACCAAAGGCAAGAATAAACCTTGCTTCAGAAGTAAGCCGCTATCATACAGATCTGTAGTACGCACTTTTTTGTATCATATAAAGTAATCTTCGAGACAATGACAAAAAAAAGGTGAATAAGAAAACGAATAATGAGAAAAAAAACGAAAAAAAATATGGGCTTGGCAGTGTGAGACAACTCTGCCGTGACCAGGATTCGAACCTGGGTTGTCGCGGCCACAAGACGAATTACTAACAACTATACAATCACGGCCAGTGCGCCCACTGACTTTGTAACAGTTTTTTAGGATCAAGAAACGAAACGAAAGGGAAAGCATAAGCATAACAAAACAAACGAACGAAAAAACAACAACAAATAACCCCATTAATGAAAAAGACGAAGTGCCAAACGATAGAATATATACAAAGCGCCTTTTTTATTATTGGAAAATTGAATCACACTGCCGTGTAAAAATCATGTAAGTACTTGTATTATAAATCATTTGCAAGCAAGCATTTGGCTAAGTATTTGTGTAAACAAGTCCACAGTATGTTCTTGAATTAAAAATCACATCGTTTCATTCATAATCATGATGTATTCATGAGACAAAGCAAAATCAGAGAGGTATAATGTCTATACATGTACATGCATTACTGTATTGAATTGCACATTAGCAACCATCGTATTTCAATAGAAAGATAATTATTCAGTTTACCAGGTCTACGTTACTAGTTCCCATATCCGACCAAATCTAATTACTGACAATATTTAGGCTGTGTTCCTAGGTACCACATCCTCATATGTTTTATAGTTGTAGTCACTCACTGTCACTCAATCACTCACTGTACACGACTTATAGCACAAAGCAATAAAAGGATGTTATTGTATTGCAAACACTTCCTTCGTCCCTTCTCAGGGAGATTTGCCTTAGTGTTTTGAGCTCCACTTTTCGCTGAAGCCAACACGAAGTCGCCCCAGAGCAGCGCCAATCGACGGTATATTTAAGGCCCATTTTTGAGGCTCTTGCTTTCAGAGAAAAAGAAAAGTAAGCTATAGTTATACATAAATAAACTAAATTTAAGACCCAGCAAAACAATAAACGACAAGTCGAAATTATCAAAATCCCCCTAGCCTTGTCCCTTGCAATAACCCTTCGTTCAAATGCAGAGATAGTGAGCATTCCTTCTCAGTGGTTCAAATAAGGAACTGGCATGTTAAATTTACAATGATTTCATCTATTGGCAAACAATTAGCACCTATTGTCATTTTAAGATTAAAAAACAAAACGAAACAAACCAAAAGAAACAACAACATGGATTTACTGTAGTAAACTGCCGCAGTGTCTGCAATGAATATGAACATGAACATACTGTAAATGAAATGCAAACATACACGTATCTTTTTGAAAAATCTTTGGACAAATTAGCGAAGTTATAGAATGCCATACTAACATGATGTGGTACACACATTCAGTCACAGTATTTCATGCATCAAGAAAGACGTTATAATAATGATAAAAGGATTCCCTGAATTGATTAGCACTTATACATGTATTACAGGTTGTAGAGGGGATACCAGTAGCTTGTTGTATTATTTTGTTTTGTGTCAATTGATAAAATAATTATGATTTCAAAGTGCACCGCACAAGAGGTCCTCTTAGTAAGGAATCAAGTTCTCACTCCAAAAAAAAGAAAAAAAAGAAAATACACACACACATACACACACACACACACACACACACACACACATACACACACACACACACACACACCACACACACTCTCTCTTTCTCTCTCTCTCTCTCTCTCTCTCTCACACACACACACACACACACACACACACTCACTCTCTGGATAGATGCGGTACATTATATGAACGAATAGAACATACATACTTAAAGATTGATACCAGACCGACACTTCTTTTCACTTTCTGAGACAATAAATAGATAAGGCAACAGAGTGTGAAAATGCAAAGTTTTCAATGTAATGATGAATCGAATGTTGCTCACACAATCGTGCTGTCGTCTGGTTTGGAAGTAGGTGAGCGTGGGACAGCACCCCTGTGTTGCATATTCGGGCTAGGTTTTGCGTGGATGTCACCATTGTGTTCTTTCGTGTCTATGTTCTTGGCTCCGTGTGCCACTTTATCCTTCACGCTCTCTGAAGACGAATCAAGCGATTCGGTTCTTGAGTCTCTTTTCCCATCTGACCTACTTTCACTATCGCTCTTCCGGTCGGCTTCATTCCCGGACGACTCGCATTTCATGGACTCTGTCTTGCTATTCTGGCTCGAAGGCCGCTGCTCTATCACAGCTTGGACGTGGATTGGCACGGGATCCACTGGAGACTTCCCATTTGCGTTTGGAGACATGTTTGGCCTTCTCCCTGGAGATGCCATTAGTGCAGCAGGGAATGTGTCGGGCACGTGTCGGTCTGGAGAGGCGGCGGCGGAAGAACTGGAAGGTGAGGACTTGTCTAGTCCAGATGTACTACTAGAGCTACTAGCGTAAGGCACGGAGCACCCCGAGCAAGGGCTGGCGAGTGGGGAAGGGCCGTGTGGTGTGGAAGACATGGGGTTTGTCCTGATGGTGATAGGCTGCGATCCCACCTCGTCTGGTCGGCGCTTCTTCCCTTTGGCTTTTAATCCGGTGTTGCATTTTTTCCTCCTCCGACGCCTCGTCTCCTCGTCGTCATTGTCGGAGTCTGACGGGCAGGACAAGTTATGTCTGCGGTACCGCTCGAACTGGGTCAGCTTGTCAGTCTGATGGTCTGCCACGCCCATTTTGTCTATGGAGGAACCCGACCCGGAATCATCGTCTTGTCTGCGCGGGCCCTTAGACATGCGCAGTGGCCGATGTATGTCACTCCTTGGGGAGGATCCCCGACTGCCAGGCCCCGCCCCCACAATGACTCTGCCAGACTGCTCCAAAGTAGCCAATGAGCTGTAAGCAGGGGGCGGTTCAAGTGTTGATGGTCGGAATATGTCCTCGTAAGAGGGCGGGGCGTAGAGACGTGCCATCTCCTGATTGGTTGTTGGCAGGATCTCCACACGACCTCCTTTGTTGGCGCTGTATAGGACTGGTGGTGGCACTTCTAGAGGGAATCTGTGAAGGTGTTGGGATAACATGTTTAAGCGCCATAAGGATTGTTTTTAAATCAAGGTGGACAAAGTTATGCGTTGTTGTTCTTTGTGTACAGTGAAGCAATCCACTTTACTTTGTTAAAATGTTTGCAATGTATAGCTTTGCCCCCCCCCCCCCCCTCTCTCTTCCGCCGGAACACACACACATACAGAGAGAGATAGAGGGATAAGGGAGAGAGAGAGAGAGAGAAAGAGAGAGAGAGAGAGTATGTGTGTGAGAGAGAGACTGAGAGAGAGGGAGAGAGAGAGAGGGGAGAGAGATATAGAGAGAAAGAGAGAGAGAGAGTGAGAGCGAGAGATAGGACAGGACACAGAGAGGCAGGCGACAAGTGCATGTATGCCTCCCAGGAGGTTGAGATGGCTTT
>JAUELK010120600.1:950-11790 GCA_031471215.1 Gastropteron pacificum
ACCACAGCCTACAAAACACAAACAATTATGACAAGTTGTTCCTAAAACATACGTACTTCTTCTATTTTAGTAACTTCTCTCATTAAATAAGCCTCTATTGTCTGTCTGTCTAAAATCTTGTCTTATTTATTTTCTTATCAATTGATTTCTTGCCGGTCTAGTGCTTCCCTTACAACAACGCCCACTCATGCACACTTTACACGTGCGCGTGATTCACAAACCCACCCCACTCCTCCCTCCCCTCCATTCACCCCCTACTCACACTTTGGACAAGACAGGAAATGTGCGAATTCATTGCTTTATGATAGATTAACATATTTCGTGTAATCGTTTTTACGCTCAATTTCTCGGCGCAGTGATCTTTTCTTGATTGCAGTCACGTGGTATCTGGAAGCAACAGGTGAAGATACACATCTCGCCCAATTTACGACAAGTTCCCAGCCACTTCGCTCCCCTTGCCTGAGCTTTGATCGTAACTTCATCTGGGGATCCTGGCGGCACAAGTTACAGTTTCACGTCTCCGCCAACTTGGTTACGAAGCGAAAATCTGATTGTTGTAGAAGTCTTCACTAATTACACTTTTATTAGTTCGCTTTTGATTTCACAAATACACACAACAGACGCACCAACAATCAATATTGAAAGGCTGTTTGGGAAGACGATCGTTCAAGGTCACCGTATTGTTACTTAGCAAGAGGCTATATCATGGCGACGAAGGAGCCTTACTACATATTCTTATGTGCCCACGAGATATGAATAGAAATGAAATAAACAAGGCAATATCAATTTCCGAACCAGAAATACTACCAGGGAAAAAACCGCCAACACAAAATGTGTTAGATTATCTTTCAAATGTTGTAGGTGCTATTACGGTTTTTGTTGAGATATGATGTTTCGATGTTGTCAGATCCTTGATCTACTGTAAGCACATGGAATATAGATAAATGTGTGTCGTTTTTTTTATTAGACTTTGTAAGTTTCTTTTGAGATTGGCTTCGACGTTTTGGTTGCGATGCTTCAGAACGATACGCCAATCAATGATAGTCGCTCTATCGATAAGCGGAGTCGATAACATTAAGGAATATTTACTTGAAAACAGACAAATATAATTATACAATACAGTATGATAGGATATCCACGGGACTGGATCTGGGTGATTTGTGAACTCCATCCAAGTATTTAATTATGATTATGGCTTTTAATTATACCCTTAGCTTTTTGTTTCTTGTTTTGCTATCAGGCCCAACGTATGCGTTATTCGCACTTCAAGTGGTCTAATATACTAAGAGCCAGCCTAGCTCTGCAACCTGGGAATCCTGCAAGCCTTCAAATTAGCCCCGTGTCCATGCAATTGTGCAATGCAGTCATAAGACCCCTCCAGACCAGATAACAATGAAGTCTTTGAGTTGATACTGCCTATATTGATACCATATGATTTAGGACGGAACCAGGTGTCATATCATTTTCTGCAGCTCTGATGCATGAACTTGTGTGAAAGAATTCACAAAGTTGACCACAGCACATGGGCACCACACTTAGGTAAAACACTTTTCCCCAATCATCGCCCATCCATCCTGTCCGTCAACTGTCCCCAGGTGTTCAATGCACTGACCAGCTCAGAAGTCGTGTTTGACCCGGAGTTTGTCCGCTATGTGCGGCTGGAGAACCACACAGAATGTGCCTGCAGAGAGAAGCAGCCAGAGGTGCCCAAGTAGGTTTACAGAGAATGTATAGCATCAATGAGTCTCGATTACGATTACGAACTCTCTCTCTGTCAGACAGTCCTCTTGCAGGACATTGCCTCTCAAACTTTCCTTCGATACAACGCTCTGTCCTTTGCTATTCTGCCTGCTTCTGTAGTTGTTGTTCTTAGCCATCAATGGTTGTCGTTTTTCGATCACAAATTCTCTCTCTGTCCGCCAGTCCTCTTGCAGAACAGTGCCTCTCAAACTTTCCTTCGATACAACGCTCTGTCCTTTGCTATTCTGCCTGCTTCTGTAGTTGTTATCCTTAGCCTTGTTCCCATCTTCTTGTTGGTCTTCCTCTGCCTCTTCTGCCCTTCATCATCGTCTCCAGGATGTGTTTTTCAAGTGACTCGTGTCGTTTGGTGTGGTCAAAATAATTAAGCTTTAACTTTTTGACAGTTGGTAATAGGCTAAAGTTGGTGATGAAATGCCAATTCTTGTCAATTTACTTCTTACGAACAGCTAGAAAAACCTAACTTTTACCATCTTGTGCCACGGCTTTTTAGAGATGTAAAGGAGAGGTTGTTTGGTTAAGAAGAAGGTTTTCATCTTGGCTACGTTCAGTAATATGTCGCTAGGCATATATCCAATTTACAAAAGAATAGTTGTCGATCACTTTGTTTGAATAGTAGCCACCGACCTAGTCCATGACGATAAAACTGCCACGCCCCCTGAACCAAAATTCCATGTTGCTCCTCAGATGTACCAAGCAATGTCCAGGGCTGTTCAGCATAGTACGTGTTGAGCGTGAGTGCACGTGCGACTGCACGCGCCTGACTGAAGCAGACGACCAGGCATGTGACCGAATCAAACATGGCGTCAAGTCACTGACCAGTGATGACCTTGTGTGAGTCAGGCGGTTACTGTATTCTCTGATGATGCTTCGTTGTTGCCATTTTATCATTTTGTAGAATCTAAAATCTATCTCAGACGCACATATTAGGAATATTTAAAATGCTTTGAGATTGCTATAGAAGGGGGGTGGGGAGTATTATCAAATTGTCTGATGCTTTGTTTTTAGATTATGGTAGGTATGAAGAATTTCGGTCAACCAGTCTCCACCATGACCCACGCCAACATTTTCCTCGACAAAATGCCAAGCTTGAACAAACATTTTGATCTTTTGAAAATAAATTAAGCAGCAGTGATTGTTGATGAAAGCATTAAGTATAAAACAAAATGACATTCATGTCTTCTTTTGCTCTTTTCTGCCCAACAGATGCATCAAATCTGGCAAGTGTCAGCATCCAGTGTGCCACAGGGGCTTGTTCAACGTGTCCACGGGATATTGTCCCATTTCCGAGAAGTTCATCCCAGAAGGCATGTTCAAGAACCGCAACCAGGAGATCCACTACGGCCAGTACCTCAGAGCGTCTAATCGACGATTAGATGAAGCGCGCATGAATAAATCTCCGGACGAAAATGATGCTCCTAAACGGACATCAAGAAAGCCGAATACCTCTTCCGCATCCAGAAAAAAGACGGAACCGCGGGGAGTTCATCGTCGGAGTAAGAGTGAAAATGATCGACCTGTAATCAGCTATAAGCGGCATGTTGACGCAAGACCAGCCTCTGCCTCAAGCGGGACGCATAATGCTAAAACTTCAGCTTCTCTTGACAAAGAAAACAGGCATCGAATGGCATCGAAGAAATCAAAAATGACTACAAAGTCATCTTTGAAGCGCGACCACTCACATGATTCGATGGAAGTAAATTTAAGGAAACCCAAACCCACTAAATTAGCTCAGAGAGGAAATAGTGTTTCGTCAACACCCATGTACGTAGACCATACATCAGACCAAACGACAGCAACGACGAGACGAAATTCCAGCTCAGATTCAACAGAGGTCAAACAGAATCAAAGCAGACATGAAGTAACGCGTCACCGGCATATTAAAGGCCGAACAGCAGATGTCAGTAACACCACGCCCGGCACAATGCATATCAACCACAACCCACCCCTACATAAAGCAGGCCAGAAAGGTGGGCGCAAAGATCAGTCAACGGACCAAACAACTTCAGAGGAACATTTCACATCGACAGTTAAACCTACAGTGCGACAAACCTTACCAACAAAAAGACCAAAGACTTTTTTCAACGTCCTCAGTAAATACAGAGGCTCGAGGAGATACGTTGGTAAACATAATAGTCGATCGTTTCACGAAAGCTACAACAGATTCCGCTACAAGCATCTAGTAAAAAAGGCCCGAACTGGCACTCATGCAGCGACAACTGCAAAGCCTTCACATAAAAGTAGGCCTACACGAAAATTCACAAAAATGGTACGGCTGTCTGAGCCTCCATCGACCACCCAACAGACCCAACTGGTCACGTCACAGAAGGAGACGGTGGAACAAGAGACTGAGTCCACTAGGAGAAGGACTCGCGTGACATCTACACAACAACCAGTCACATCGGATCCTGTGCCGTCACATTCATACAAGCATGTGTCTGAAATGAATGATAATTCACCAACTGTAGCTCCTCAAACTGACAAAGACATTTTAAAGGGCAATCCTGAAACAACTAGTAGTGCTTTCAAAGGAATTTCTAAAACGAATGACAATGTTTTCAAAGGATCTTCTGAAAAGAGTAGCAATGCTTTCAAAAGAGTTTCAGAAACAAATGAACGCAGATTCACCGGAGGATCTGAACCCGATGCCCAACATCAACAGAATTCAAAATTCTCAAATCCTACTGTGCAAGAATCCTCTAAGACTACAGTTTCAACCGAAAATGGGCCGCAGCCGCCCGGTATAGACAGGGCTAGATATGAAGCATCTCTGAGCCATGATCCCAATACAATACGTGAGTCAAATATTGAACCCAATCAGTCGCTGGTTCCAGCCACTCGACCTTCTGTCCAGTCAAGTATCTCTATCTCAACAGCTAGAGAACGTGATGGCAGCAAGGATTGGTCACCCGATGGTACTTCTCAAATGCCACAAACAGCTCCTGTGAATACTACACAACCTTCTGATTCACATCAGTCCCAATTTGAACAACATTCGACAAAATCTGACCATAGCAGGGAGGGGGTAGACATAGTTGAAGAAGAGGAAGATAAGGAGGAGGAAGAGTGGGATGAGGATGAGGATGAAGATGAAGAAGACATACAGGAGGGAATGGAAGATCGTGAGGAAGCAGTTACGGTGGATAAAGGGACAATCACCACAACACCGCGTCCGGTGCAGTCTTCTAGCTCGACACTTTCCGAGAATGTACCAGCGTCGACGCTTGAATCTAGAACGAAGACAAAGCTTCGTGATCCAAACACGGAGACTCATCAAATCGAAATAACGACATCTCCGTTCAACAACCAAGCCACGTCTGCGTCCAAGCACTGGACATCAACTGGAAGTCACACTGGTCAAAAGGGGTTAGTTCACTCTGCCGAGACGTCAACTTTACAGCATATAAAGTCAATGTCTATAGAGGAAATGGGGACATTTAAAACCGAAACTTCTGATCACCGAACTACCGTTTCTTTGACCCAAAACCCTACGCATTTAACAACAACAAAGACAACTGTCCCACGACATGAGCATCAAAGACAACATCGTCACGCTCATCGAAGGCATAAAACCAAGCACGGGTCAAGGTCACCCCAGCCTGCACCAAAGTCTAGCTCCTCACTTGATGGCACTTCCGGAAAATATAGTGACCTTGAACTTGATGATGAACAGGCGATGTACGAAGATTTCATGGAATCTGACGGTGAACGTGTTGACGACATGCTGGATGGGCTCTATGCTTATGACTATTCCGTGGAAGGATCTGGTGACAGTGGCGATGTTTGATTTAAGATTATCACTCCACTACAACACAATCACTATGCCGTTAGAAGGATAACTTCGTTCGACACAACGTTTCAACTACAACAACAACAACAACAACAAAGGACAGCAAGAAAGAGGCTTCCTACTCCGCAGTCTAGGTTAACGGTACAGACACGTCAATTTCATTGAATTTTGGAAAATACTGTGTTAAGCCTCGTCCTACATACATTTGCAAATACAGGTTCCCAGACACCAGAATGTGAAGGAAGGTTTCTTAAAAATTATAAGTCAAGCCGCCACCAAGATATTTCGTGTTCATTGTGCATAATTTAATATGTATCACTTTTGAGTTGGTTGCCTATACTATCATATTCATGTGTAGTGTTTGGAACATTGTCCTGCAGGAAGCCGATATCGTATTGCATAAATATGTTTTAAATCTTGGTGGGCAGGTGGAAAGAAGAAAAATAAAAATCAAGAGAACTAAAGACATGAAGATACATAGATCTAGACTATTCTCCATAGTATTTGCATTGCTGTAATTACATGTATAGCACTTATAAATGTATGTATGATACATGTATCTCATTTGAATCGTTTATATGTATATATATATACATACATACTATTACATGTATTATTACATGTGTTACTTGATAAGAATACCATGAATTGTGTTGACTGTGTGACGTGTGTGTGTGTGTGTGTGTGTGTGTGTGTGTGTGTGTGTGTGTGTGTGTGTGTGTGTGACTATGTGTGTGTGTGTGTGAGAGAGAGAGAGAGAGAGAGAGAGAGAGAGAGATTTGGAAACGATCAGCCCTATTCTAATGCTATTACTATTATTGTAGACGAATAAAGGGTACTCATTGCTGCTGTCACTGTCACCCCTCGCTCATTTTGAAACAAATTAAACAAGTAGGCCTATTGTGAACAAACGAAAAGTGACAAAAGGGAGGGGGGGGGGTAGAGTTTACTGGAACCAGCCTCCCCATTTGATGAACAGTAGAGTACATGTATCTCTCTCTCTGTATCAGCCAGTCCTCTTGCAACTTGCAGGACGCTGCCTCTTGAACCCTCCTGCGATACAATACTCTGTCTTTTGCTATTCTGTAGTTCTTGTTCCAAGCCAGTCCCTTATATCCTTTTCCCATCTTCTTGTTGGTCTTCCTCTGCCTCTTCTGCCCTCTATCATCGATTCCAGGATGTGTTTTTCAAGTGACTCGTGTCGATTGGTGTGGCCAAAATAGTTCAGTTTTAACTTGTTGATAGTTTATTTTGTAGTAAAGTTGGTGATGAAATACCAATTCTCGTCAATACTTCTTTGTGTGTTACTTTCTCAGTCCATTATATATTATGAGTATATTATCAATTTTCTTGTCAAGGAGGAATGACGTCACAGAGATATGACACTTTGTGCATGTATGGCCAAAGGCATATGATTTTGTTTATTACATAATAATAATAATGATAATAATAATAATAATAATAATAATAATAATAATAATAATAATAATAATAATAATGATAATAATAACAATAATAGCTGGTTATTTATACCGCGCACTTACCCCATACAGTGGGCTCAAGGCGTACAACAAAAAGGATTGTACTATTATTGGCGTCAAATTTGAACATTTAAATTCATAACAAAACGACGAGGGTTTTTCATTGAGTTCAAGTTTAACTACGTTCTGTCGTCGTAATAGTAAAAAGTTCAAGAAGTGACTGTAAAGCATATTGAGCTTGTTGTACATGCACATGTACTTGTAGAGTGGGATAATGATATTGCAACACCCTAATCATATGCTATCAAAATGTTTCGGTGGGCTACCATACTTACATACATACTATGCATTGACAATGCATATACATACAGTCTTGTTATTCATGCTTATAGACATACAATTCATTTTCATTGAAAAGTGGTCATAAAAACATAGAGCTTAAAAGTTATATGCATGTAGCGATTGACTCATCATAGCGCTACATCTGAAAATGTACCGAATACAGTACATACATTTATCTAAACAAACAAACACTTTCTAAGTTGCAGATAGCTCTTTCATTTCTGTAAATAATCATTGTGTATATTTTGGTGTTTAAGTGTATGTGTATTTTGTTGTATTAGACAAAGGAAATATAGCGGAACACTAGTAGTATTACTACAGAGCACATGTACATAGATATATAGAGAAGGACAGAATAAAGAGGTTTATACGCATGCACTGTTTATCATTACATGTATTTTTATTGTTATATTAATGTTATAGAAACGTTTGGGTTGATACATGTATGTTTTCCAAAAGAAAATGTTGATTCTACTTCTAGATTAAGACAAGTGGTCTACATGTATCATATGTATCGTATCATTACTGTTCTGATGTGATCAAGTGTTTATTTGCAGTTTGAGTTTTTTTGTTTTTTGTTTTTCTTTCTTATTGTTTGCACTAGGATCTGTGTGGACTGAGTGGGTCCCAACAGTTAACATGTTAGTTAACCTGTTTGGTCTCGAAGCAGGTGATCCAAGTTCGAATCCCTTTGCAGGACATGAGGTGAATGGGAGGTTTATATGGATATCTGCTACCTAACGCTGTCCGATCGGAGACAAACATTAATACATGTATGTAGGTCCCACCTTATTACTCAACTCAAAGGCTCTAAGGTAAAGAAAAATTATGTTGTTATGACTCGCTGGTAAGTGATGTAATAATGAGTACACTTACTAGAACCATGCAACATTACAAGTTGACAAGAAGCAACTACCCACAAATACACATTAACAATATCATGTTGAAAGCTGCAACTGCAAGTAAACACCTTTTCTTTTTTCCTGAAACGACTGCTTTTAAATGATTGTGTAGTGCATTGTACATTTTCATTTTCAGTGTGTGAGCCTTTTTTGCTTCACTGAAATTTTGATTAGCATTGAGCTAGAAAATGGTCTTCATGTCTTGTATACATAATCTCCATGTATTTCTATTTATATTATCTCCATGTATTTTCATTGTGAAGACTTGTTCATTATGCCAGGCACGCACAGAGTGCAACTAGAGTTGTGCGACTACTGCGTTGCACATTTGTATCCAATGTAACCAGTCGCAGGAAACTCGAGTTGCATGTGCAAGCGGTCTTTATCTATTTCTTTGGTTACAACTGTGCAACGCAACAGTCGCACCACTCAAGTTGCACTGTGCGCACCCAGCCTTGGTGTACATGTACATGACAGCCAAAATCGTCACCTTCAGCAATCTATTCATGAGTACCAACTATGTTGGTGTTAATGTGTCCTTGTATGAACCATGCACTGGCAAGTATCAAATCACGTTTCTATGTTAAATGTTAATATATTATATATGCTTTCATTCAACATGTTATTATGTAGACATATGGTACCACCATGTACTGTAAACAGCAATTTTTAAACAGAAAAATAAAAGCCAAGACAAAGCTTCTGAGACAATTAGTTTTATTTGCCATTTCAACCACTAACAGTGAATGCATTACAGTAATAATCTTAATGATGATATTACGCTGAGCAAAGAAATGAGTGAAAGGACGTACATACAATAAAATACGGTCTTAATTGTGATAATAAACTACGAACACATACATCATCAATGAAAAAGTTGTTTTATTGTCAAGCCAGTGAAATATTGGTTTTACATGTACCACTATAAAACAGTTCTTGTTGTTTAACTGTTGTTTTATGAGTTTGAGTAGCTGTCAGCTGTAAATAAAATCATAATAAAGGAAGAGAATAGGTCTAACAGTTAATCAATATGACACTATCACATCACACTCATACTGAGGCAAGAGAAGACTGCTACACTCTCTGACGTCTTTGTCTACTGAACAAATGAAGTATTTATTTATTTACTTTACAGTACATTCAGAATAATTTTAATTCAATGTGCAGGTGATGTGTACACAATCTTGATGCCATATAGGCCAGTACAGAAAATTCCAAAAGCAATTATTAAACTAAAAGAAAAGAGTTGAAACCCCTGCACTTGCACTAAAAAATGTATGTCAAATTTAGCATACTTACTTTTAGACACCCAATGCACTTACTTTGCTACTTCTCAAATGTTACAAAAGAAGAAAAAAAGGAAAATCAAATAATGACAGAAAAGGTTGATCTTCCACTCCCTGCAGGAACAATGGTATCATCAAACATACAAAAAATGCACTATTTCAATGCTGCTAGTACTTGGCTTGTTTAGAACCCCCTCTACCACCACCATCAGACGGTTTGCGTTTCTCAATGATCCTTTGAATCTGCTGCAGCTCACGGTCCAACTTCTGTTTTTCATCTTTCGGCCCGGCCCTCCTGGTGCGTCTGCCGTCTGATGTCTTCACGCCGTACTGGAAGGCTGCCCTACAGACACAAGGTACAAGACAGTTTGAGTTACGTTCATACACATACATGAGCCTTCTTTGGGTAAAGCGCTCTATAAATACACTTAATTATTATTCATTATTATTGTTGCATGTAAAAATTGAGATACATAAAAAAAAGTGTTTCCAGGACAAAAAAGACAACAATTTATCTTGTTATTATTACATTCATAAACATACTGAGTACATTGGGAAAAAATGGTTTCCCCAGGTCTACATACAAGACTTGTATGCTGTTTACATTCATAAACATGGAAATTGTTGATGACAAAAAAATAAAAAACACAACAGTTGTCACATATAAACTACCCTCAAAGAAAAAATAGTTTAAAAAATGAATAAAGAAATAAAGAAAGAAACAATGACAACGTGCCCAAAGGGGAGTGTGTCATTTCTTATTGCCTTGTGTTACATGTTGGGATGTACGCATCATTGTATTAGGAAAAGTTGAAAATAAAAAAATTTAAAAATAAAAACAAATAACAAAAAAACAATAAAAAAAATAAGTTTTGAGAACTTTGATCAGCAAAACAAAATAAATCCTTGAATTGAACGAAACGTTGAGAAAGAATGAGAAAGAGGAAGAAATAGAGAGAAAGACAAGAAAAGAATTCAACAGTGCAAGAGATAGAGAGAGCTGACATCCCGTACTTTGGCAAGGCCTCTCTGTTCGACATGTAGTCTGAGTACTCCTCAGCCGTGTCAAAGTCCCAGCGGCCCACAGGTCCCTTCTTGTTGCCCTGGTCCATCTTGGTGAAGTCTACTTCCTCATCGGAGTCATCAATGGCATCAGCTGACTCCATCATTCTGGGGGGGGGGGGGTGGTGGTGGTAGTGGTGGTGGGGGTGGTGGTAGGGGTGGTGGTGGTAGTGGTGGTGGTGGTGGTGGTGGTGGTGGTGGTAGGGGTGGTAGTGGTGG
>JAUELK010120822.1:0-15700 GCA_031471215.1 Gastropteron pacificum
TCATCATCATCATCATCATCATCAACATCATCATCATCATCATCATCATCATCATCATCATCATAATCATCATCATCTTCATCATCATCATCTCGCGCCAACATTGGACATAGGATCCCGATTGTGGCTTACAGGGTAGTCTTCTGAGTATCTCATTTCTCAACCCTAGTAACACAAGGAATGATGCCATACATGAGGTGGGGCCTACGTTTCAACGTCTGTTTCCAATAGGACGTGGATGAACAGCCATAATGTAAACTGCCCACACGACCAATGCTCAGAATACATAGAAGCATTCAAACGCCGGGTAGCATGATAGGAGACCAAACGCGTTAAAACAACTTAATATAACATAAAGTCATAAAGTATAAAGATAAGATACAATTTTATTGATCCACGCAAATGGAGAAACTCGTGTCGGCGTACAAAGCAGAAAACATGAACAACTGTGCACAAATTGGTATTGATAAATTGGCCACCGCACAGCCAAACAAGGTACTTTGGAAAACCAACTACATATATACTACTACTTTCTTTCTTTCTCTTTTGTGTATAGGTGAAGGTGGACCCCCGTAAAGGCAAGTACATGGCGTGCAGCTTGCTGTACCGTGGAGATGTAGTGCCAGGGGATGTCAATACAGCAGTCAGCAGTATAAAAAACAGCAGAAGTATACATTTTGTGGACTGGTGCCCCACTGGCTTCAAGGTAACAAGGAACACTGTATACCTTAGACATAAGATTCGCATAATCCTAGCCCATCAGCTAATCCGATGCGCTTCGTTTTTTATGGGCCTCTACTGCCCATGTGCAGTAGCCAACTTTATGAATGCTTTCACACAAGTTCAAGCATCAGGGCTAGAGAAAATGATGTGACATACACCTGATTCAGTCCTAAAGTATGTCTGCAACCACAAATGTCTCAATGTTTTATCAATATTGGCGGTATCAGCTCAAAGACTGCATTTCACGTACGAGTTTTCTGGTCCGGTATAATTATACTCAAATCAAACTGTGGTGCTAGATGAGGAAATAATATTAAAAAATCCCTATCGAGTCGACATGCCACGACTGGAATTTTGAACCCAGGACAGACACACTTTACCAATAACCAAACAGCTGCGCTCTCTTCTCTCTATATATATATATATGTGTCTAAGTGTATTTCTGCCTGCCCCCCCCCCCCCCTCTCTCTTACTAAATAGGCAATTACACGTAATACTACCTGTGCTTTTCAACCTGGACTTACCGTATACTTATCATACTTCTACTACTGTACAACATGCATTGCTTGCTTTCCTTTACTCAAATGCACCCCCCCCCCCGTCCACAAGGTGGGCATAAACTACCAGCCCCCTACCGTGGTGCCGGGCGGTGACCTAGCCAAGGTCATGAGGTCAGTCGTGCTGCTGGCAAACTCCACGTCACTGGCCGAAGCCTGGGCCAGGATTGACCACAAGTTTGACCTCATGTACGCCAAGAGAGCCTTTGTCCACTGGTATGTGGGGGAGGGTATGGAGGAGGGACAGTTCATCGAATCACGCCTGGATCTGGCCGCCTTAGAGAGGGATTACTACGAGGTGGGGACGCCCAGCAAATGAACCTCCTCCGTTATGATGATATAATGATATTATTATACCCAGTAAAAGCCTGATTGAACCAACTACGTTTTGGCAGTGGAATCTACTGTGCTATAACTATACCTGATATTGGCACAGTGATAAGTTAAGGGGCTGAATCGGTTAACATGTTTGGTCTCCAAGCGGACGGCCCGGTTTCGAATCACGATGAGGGCATTCTGAACATGGGTCGCGTGGGCTGTTTTCATAGTAGCTCTCCACCCCAAAAAAACTGCATCGGCCAAAATCCACACCAATCATTTTGCTGCATCCAATTATTCACAATATCTTCATTGCTGGTAAACTGCCATTTGAGTAAAAAAAAAAACCCACAGTTTAAACTTTTTTCCTTCTCTCTCAGTAAGTAGTAAGTTGCAACAATTTGTTTTGAAATACAAATTCGTCACAAACGTTATTGTTATACTTTGTTGTTTTGTTTCAGTGTTTCCAGAGTCTGACCTTAAATGTTAAAAACCTAGATACATACATGATACATGTACTGTGTTCAACTTTCATATGGTAGTACCACAGACGGTTACTTCACTCAGTATGTCACATTACGTTTCTGACCTCAACAATAAACTATTTAATGGAGACGATGAACAAAATCCAATTGTTTGTTTGTTTTTCTTTACGTTGGTAAGTTTTTGTATTTATTATATCATATGTATAGTAGCTGTTAAAAACTTTGAGCTTGGTGTATAGTTGGGTAAAGCGCTGTACATGTATATGTAAATTCCATAGAGATACACCTAATATACCATGCCATCTATACATGAATTTATAATCATACATTCTACATACGGTATACATGTATATGTATGTAGGCATGTGTGTAAGTTCTCTCTTATAAGACAAAGTGAGGGTCTTCCAGAGTTGCTCAATTCAATTATTATGATCCCATATTTTGCAGGGCGCTATTTTCTTTAATTGTAAAATAGAAAGATCACGTCCTAGTCCTAGATGGCTGAGTTGCAAAATTCAATATTGTATGAAAGGGAATTTTAATAACTTTAAAGCTTTCGCAACAATCGCACCAGCAGGCCCACATTCAGACAAGAAACGAGAGAAACTCACATCTTTACAATGTTAATTTTATTACCTTTTCATCAAGACCATGACAAACTAGGTACACAAATATAACAAGAATACAGATCTCTCTAGGCCTATAACGATTGATTGTTCTAATTCAGAATACAAGAACAGCTGCAAGTACTAGAACGGTGGCAAGGAGGGGTTTTAAAAAATTCATTGTTAGGGGATCTTAATTTAAAAAAAAAAAAAATGTAGTAAAATTATTAGTAAAACAATGAATGAAAACGGCTAGGCATAATGTTATATGCATGTATATGTGCATACACTGCCTTTTTCATGAATATTTACAATACACACTGTGTAGTAAAATTGTACAACATTTAATATCATTGAGTTCCCCAAGAATGGCCTTGAGCTCATTAAGATAGTATTTCATTTTGATAAATCATCTTTTTAGCTAGCAGCATTTGTCAGCAATACACTTGTTGCAGGCTAGTGCAAACTTATAAGAAAATTTACTTATGAACACAACACATTCCTGGCAGTTATTAGTATTGTCTGTAGTTTTGTTGTTGTTGTATCAAAGTATTGGCTACACAACTGAAGTGGCTACAACTTTGTTTTTTTCACTTTCTGGCGTGACTTGCTCATCTCCCCTTTGTCTTGTGCTTTGTGCTTTCCAGCAACCTTGTCTTTGTTCTGTTTGAGATCAGCAATAAAAAGGACCTGAAAGAAGATAAAATGATGAATTGACCACATGGTTACATAAATCTCTGTAGACAACCACTTTAATCAAATTCTTTATCATTAGCTTTAAGTTTAAGGGTAACCTACATGGTACTGGTAATACAGGCCAAATTTGGTTCATTTACAACATGGTTAGCATATCAGCAAAAGTAACCATACTTTGATGTATACTACTAGTCCTTATTAAGTACATGTACAGTATAACAAACATGTGGTTAGGTAAGCCTAAGTTTAACACCTGGCAAACACAATTCAGCCAAACACAATGAAGCATAAAAGAATACTGGTACTCAATACATTTACATGGCACATAACCAGTACATGTACCATGCAATCTGAAACAAATCAAAGGAAAAACAGCAAATTATCAAAGTAAAAAAAAGAAGAAAATACTGTTCCAAAGACTCACTGAATGGGCCCATCCTGCATATGGTCCCCACAAATTTCGATAGAAATCACCTGGAAAAGAAACAAAACATAATATTTATAAACCTTTATCACAACATTTATATACCTTTGTATCTCATAAACTAAAAATTGTCTTGATCACTGAATACCCTGTAACAGACAGACAATGCAGTTACCGGAAAAGACCAGATTATAAATCTGATCATAATGCCACTGAGAATGAGGAACAAGTAGTGACTTCTTTACATTCACACAAGTAAACAGTTGCAAAAACAATTTGTTAACACAGTTTAATCTACATCAATACAAGACTAGTACCATTTAACAGTGTTCATGTAGCCTTTTAGTGTAAAGTAAGAAAGATTGAAGAAACAAAGCAATTTGCAGGTAAGCTAATCATATCATCATCATCTTTTGATTTCATAAGAAATGTTTATTGTAACAAGTCTCCCAAGTCTTTACTTCCTGAGTGGCTCATATAGGCTACCCAAATTGGGTCCTGCATCATATGAAATCAAGATCAAGATCACAGTAAAACATTGATATTGAGTTAAAAAGGCGTAATGACCTATTTCTCTGTAAAGTCTGTCTGTCAGGGATTTTGCAGTCTGGAGTTTGGCCATGTAGTTCTTCATTGTAAACTGCCAGACATGAGTGTCCACAGGTACTGACTCAGACTTGTCTAAAGACATCAGACACACACAGTCCGCAACCTGAGGTTTTAGAAAATGTAAGGGATAACCATTTGTCATCATTTTATCACAGCATATCACATCAATGTCAAATTCAGTCTACAGTTTCTAAGCTGCAAGTTCTCTGTTCCATACATGTGTATTTGTACACATACCTAAGAATTATAATCAAACAGTGAAAACCCCTTGTTTTGGGGCGACCTCTGAGCTGCAGTACTATTCTTGATTGCATACCGCAGCTTTGAGGTTGCACCGAAACGAGCCTTTCCATTCTTGTTAGTTATTTATAACTCTTTAAGCATATTTAAAGAATTCACTAAGTAAGTTCAAAACATACCTGCGTTCATGTTCATTACAAATGATAATTTGCCTCTACAGGCTAGGAGTTTTCTTTAGAAATCTTAAATGATAAGTGTAATTAATTCATAAAGAATATTAAAAATTATTTAAAACGTTACCATGAAAAAAAATGTATTGATAGTACAAACAATTATAGGCTATTCCCAAGCAAATCAAAATGGAGTGCGGGTTATCTTCAGTAATGCTTACATAAAATTAGGGCTCTCATTATTGTTGAAAGACTGATATTTCAAAATTTAACAGTATTTTGAGCCGAGTGTTGGGGAAAACGATAGAACTGATGTGCACGAATATTTGTTTTGTTCTCCTCATTAATAACCTTAGCTCCAACTCCTAGTAAGGTCATGAGTTCAGCCTTGGCCTCCGGATACTTCCTGTCTCTCAGAGATGTTAGCCAATCTGTGTCTTTGTCCTGCGTGATGTGTTGTGCAATATTTGAGATGAACTTTGCCCTGTACCCAAAGCCTAACTGTCTCAATGTTGACTCAACATCGTTGCCTGAGAGCGCCTTGAATGTGGGAAAGGAGTAGAAATCTTTGCCATCCACCTGTTGGGCACAAAGTAAAGAAATATTGTCTCAACCATGAGACAAAAAATATACATTTGTAATGAAATGAACAATCTAAAATCTTATTTCAATGTTCATACAAGCAGGGTAAATGTTTCGTTTAATTGTAAATGAGTACACTGTATTAACACAATGAAGCTCAAAGAAGAAGTGTTTTGTTAAAGCAGTTAAAACAAACTAATGAACAATTCATATAATCAAAGTATCTGAAAAGCTTAAATTAAGAAGTGTAGTTTCAAAACCACTTGAATTTTCTTTCAAACATCCTGCACCTGCAATCAGATTGGTTGCAAAAATTTGAAGACACACTCCTGCTACGGAACACATTTATTCCATTCCGGTCAGATATGCCCTAATAATGAATGCAACATTTTGAAAATATAAGTTTTTACCTGCTTTCTTTCTCTATTTAGTTATCAGTATAAGAAGTAATCATATCTTTTAGCTGTAAGACCAACATCATTTTTTTTACCTGGGTGATGAAGTCTCCATAGTGAGTGCATAATTTTTCCACCATGCTTGTGATGCGGGAAATGTGGTTATTGGAAGAACAGACGAAGCTGATCAAGTTTTCCACAGGGTCTTGTCTCAATATGCGGATGCCTGGAAACAAGTGGGCTATTTTGGCAAAGTGAGCGTCCTTACTGCTCCATTCAGAATAAAGGTTTTCAAGATCAACATTAAGCTGGAAATAATCTTTTAAGACATCTGCTTCTATTTTACATGCTGCTATATATTCTTCCTCTATTCTTTCATTTGTTGATTTTGTATCCGTCTCTTCTTGTTCCTCTTTGATCTCAGTTCGTAATGATCTACATTTCTCAGTCTTCTTTCTTGTTTTTGGGATAAGCCTTTCAGTTTTAGCTTTACCTTTAGCTAAGATAGGGCCTGCATTTAAATCTGATTTTTCGTTCTTCGGCAATTTTCTGTTCTTTTCACCTTGACCACTAACTGGTTGATGGACTTGATACAAGAGGTGTTCATTAGTCTGTTTCAGTTTCCACACCTCCCCAGCAATCACTCCCAACCACTCCCCGCTGTCATTTTGTTTCCATCTGAAATGAAATGAAACATTTTTGGACATGAAATTTAAACAAAATTGGGGAAACATCAAATATGAAATCATAAATGAAGGGTGCATGGAATTGAACCAGTAACAACTTGGTGGTTTCTGCCAATGCTTACTAATCTAGATAGAGATCTACTTATACTCATTCTATGTTTTCTGTGACAATATAAACTATGGTAAATCTATACCATACTATGTATGACTAGAGATCTACGCATATTATAACATGAACTATTAACTTCACAACGTCATGCAAAGTAGCGCCTCGTATCCTGATCCCATTGAACACGCTAGGTATAATAATAAGCATGTAGAGTTTAGATGAGGTCTTGTTGAGGCTCTCGGTAAGCCAGGCTCTCAAATGTACAAATGTCAGAATGTACCTGAAAGACTGGCCACCAACCAACACAGTTTCAAGGCATAATTGGGATTTCGAGCAGAGAAGACGATTCCAACAAGATCCAGCCATTTCGTGTGGGAACAAAGTATTAATTATTTATTATTAAGTAGAAAGTTGACAAATATTTTTAACGACTTTACTAACTAGAGTCGCCTCCCATGGTCGCTATGGGGATGTTGACAAATGGCGACTTTCATGATCAATAGTGCTGAATGAAAAAACTGAATTGTGTACTACAGTTTGCCGTACTTCTGAGTACCTATGTGAATGTGGATGAATCTTCATGGAATATGGATTCTCAATATTGTGCATTGTTCTAAGTTTGAAGCTTTCCCAAAGTATTTGGTCACCAACTGATCTAACCTATGATCTTGATCTTGAGCCTAACGGTTAGCTAACCTAGAATCTAGATAGATTTGCTGTATAATAATAGTAAATAGTACTAGAATTTAAGCCTACTTCTTACTTGGTAGAGGTACACATATTATATTGATATCCCAAATAACACTTATGAGAAGATTCTGTCAATACAGCTAGACATACAAAACTGGATCTACAAATGGACAGATGTTAACAAGATAATAATAAGAAAACTGGACAGTAATTTAGAATAGATATAGATCTATACAAACATCATGGTTAGTATTCCTGATTGGGCAAAATTTGCCCAAATTGCTGAAACAAAGCAGCAAGACACAAATGCCTTGTTGAACAAGTTCTACAAGCAGAGAGAGGCTGATGCTGTCAGACAAGCGGAACAGTCAGGGTATGTTGAAAAGTTTATTAAAGATCTAACAAAGAGTAGGTGTACTGATTAAATTATATATTCTTAAGTATGTCTCATATTTTTGTTGTTGTTGTTGTTGTACATGAGTGTGCACTAGTGAGGGTTGGTTAAGTTGGTAGTGGGGGAGAGTAGTAAGGGGTGGGTGGAGCCTCAGAATTCAAGATTGGGAAGGACTTTCAGGACTTTCAAAGTGTCCCACCATTCATCTATTATCACCATCTTCAACCCTAACCCAAAAACCATTACCCCTATCTCTAATTCAAAACATTATTCCAAGCATATGGTGAGACACACAATATTGTTTTCTTGATTAGGTAGAGCTCTTGAACTTTTGATAGCATAGGCCTTTACTTTAAGAGCTCTTATTTCACAGACTACTTCTATATATTCATTTGCTTTATGTTAAATGTAACCAGTCTTTAACTAAGATCCTTGCTTGACTTTCAGATACTTTTTGAATCCAACTGAGGAAACTTTGAGAACGTATTGCGGTCCCCAAAACAAGGATGGCAAGGATGTCAAAATATTCAGACTGGTCAATCTCTCTGGTGTCCATCTTCGAGTCTTGGGAGAAATTGGAAAATGCACCAACTTGACCATTTGCCTATTGAGTAATAACTTCCTCACAAAAGTGGATGCCCTTGTTGCATGCAGAAACCTCATAAAGTTGGACTTGCACTCAAATCAAGTGAGTCAAGCCACCCAAATATATCATCAATATATTATGTCTCTGACCAATGTAGTACTGGGTATTTTTGACAGGTGATCAGAGCAAACATCTGGTCATTTTGAAGATTGACCTCATATGTTATATTGTGTATTTTTTTTTTTTTACAATTTCATTCGCATTGTTTTGAATAAAGTTTTCAAGAGGTGTTCAATTGAAGCAATTGTTATGTGGGCCACAGGGCTTGATCTTCAATAAACTGATTTCAATTTCAAACATTGAAAGGTTGAATTAGTCAGGCATGAATTATGAAGTTTTGAAATCATGAATTCATTTTGATCATAAATAGTGAACTCCTCTCTAAAAGAGTTAAAAATTAGCAATTTTTTTCTTCTCAATCTCTAAAACTTTGTATACAATGAACAATGTCTTTCCTTCTTCATCAGCTCTCAGCTGTACCTGGCTCTGGTTTCTGGAGCAGTTTGCGCAAACTTAAGGCCTTGCATTTACATGACAACCCATTGGGAAAGTTTGAAACATTACAGATCCTTGGGTCATCTCCTATTCTAAGTATCATCACACTGTATGACACACCACTCAGCCTCAAGAAAAACTACAGGTTTGTGTATGTTTCTTTGGAAATTTAAATATAGGGGAGGTGTTGTGTTTATGTCAAAATAGTGTTACAATTATAGAAAGTGATAACGAATAAGAAGTTGCATGTCTGTTTTTTGTATGAACTATTGAACTATTATTTTAAGATAAATGCAACATATTGTTTTCATTACACAGATCTGTATTGTATCAAGTTTATATGTGTTGAAGTTTCATATTATGATGATAGATGATCCTTGCCAGCAATTTATGGACTTACTGTTTTGTTTGTTATTTGATGTTATTTGAAAATAAAGCAGAACAAGGTTTATTTACTTTATTCCTTTTTTGTCTTTCTTGACAGTCAATGCTTTTTAAAATTCTTTGTGTACTCCATCTTAAACTTCATAATGCGTGGCATTTCTCACACTGACATATCCTTTTGTTATAACAATTTTTCAGACATCATGTTGTGAACAGCATCTGGACCCTGAAGGCACTGGACAAGTTTGTTGTCTCAGATGAAGAGATTATAGAAGATGCAGTGTTCAGCAGACGGTTTTCTGCGATGAGTCAACCCTTCAGGATTGATTTATGCCCTAACACACCAGCGGTAATGTCTTCTCAGTTCTTTCTTTCTTTGGTTTCTTTTTTTTTTACTGTATATCTGGTTTTCAGCATATGAAAAGAAAGGAACACACTTTCAAAAAGCTGCACAGTTCTTAATAGGGCCAAGTTGTTTTACCTTATGCTTTCACAAAGTTTCAGAGTTGAATGAGATTATATTTAAACATACACATAGGTTACTATTGAAATCTACTTAAAGGATCCACTAACAAAGGTACAGTCTAAAGTAACAAAGAACATTCATAGACTAGAGCTCTCATATTTTTGAAAGTGGTTCAGAGATTTGTTGACATGTTGCATGTTACATCTTCATCTGAATCTATCATGATCAAGTTACTATAAATGATCTGTTTCATCATTGTTTGATTCCTTTGTTCCTCAAAATCTAGACCACCACATTTGATGATGAAAAGGCAGTCATGAGGGCTGTAAACCGCAGAATAAGTGCCATCCTTGCCAAACATTCTCCTGTGCTCATTGTGCAAAGATGCTTGAGAGGATATTTAGTGAGAAGAAAGTAAGTCACATTTATATATACCTTATTTAATTATTTTTTGAAAATAGTGGACATTGAGGTCATGCATGAGGAATGGGTACAAGATTAGTGAACTTCGTATGTTTTCTAAATGAATTGTTGCTTTTTTTTTCATTTTGTCATGTTATTTCTTAATATCATCATGGCATAAGATATTTATTTTCCTCAAAATGTTGAAGGCCTTCTAGCTTTTTTGTGTGCATCAGTCCCTTATCTAATAATCTTGGAACTCCAGCCCTTAGTTTTGATTGAATGTTTCTCTATGAAAGGGTTTTTATTAGAAGTAAGATTCATTCATTCATTCATTCATTTAGTAGAATGGCAGGTGAATAAATTATGTTCAGTAGTATGATAAACTGTTTTCCTGTTAAAGTACTGTATGTCTGATCATGTTTTATCTCCTGATTTACTCACAGAAGAGAAAATCTGAAGCTTATGTAGAAATGTATTGAAAAATAAAAAGGTTGATGGGAGATGCTCTTGTAACAACAGTTTGGTTTACGGTTTCAGAAGTAAGAAGATGTCAAATTTCCCCGAGAGGGGAAGGAGTGAATTTGCTTATTCATGTACACATTTTTAATGTTTATAATCCTAACATTATATAGATCAGTATGAAGTAACAATACGAAAGGCATTTTGATGTATTGTTAATGTTGCAGTGTTTTTGTTTTCTCTCACGTTTTAGGTTAGGTATAAAAGGCAGTCCCATGACTCTAACCTTCCCTCCCCCTGGCACACCCACCAATGCTAGAGATCACATCCGCACCACCATCTCAGGTCAGACTGTCAACTTTGACTCCTACATGAGGAACAGACGACCTGGGTCAAATGTCTCTGAGGAGGTAGGCTTCAACTGTCTTTCAGTATTTTGCTTTTTTAAAATTCTTTTTTTGTGTCCGTTCTCAGGCACATTTGTTACAGTGTCTTGGTTTCTTCCTCCTTAAACCGAGCATCAACACAACTACTCAACCAAGATCAGCTCAGAAATAATCACAAATTACACTTTTTGGCAATACGCCATAGAGCAACTACTCAAAATTACAAAATATTGGAAAAAACGTCAAGAAGATGTCTTAGTGTTCTTTGTTCCACTTTCTGCTGAAGCCAATAGCCATCAGCCATTGATTAATGGTAAAAGTTGTCCAACTGTATTTGACTAAAACTGTGTCTTTCCTCCTAGGCCCTGATTCAAGGCATACAAGAAGCTCAAGCAGAAATGGCCCAGAAACAGTCTGTTACAGATCAGAGGAGCTCTAGGTCCCAACAAGGTCCACGTCTACATGTGAACCTGGAGAAGTTAGAGATGGGAACTTTGTCCGGTCTGAATGCTGACACTGCGGCCATGGAACAAGTCATGGCTTCCACAGAAAGTATGGGGCTAGGCTCATCAGCCAGGAGAGAGAGAAGAGTCAGGAGAGAATTTTACAAAGGAGAGGAAGACAGGGCAGAGGTATGTGGTTCTATCAACATTTTTAACAATAATAATAGTAATTGATTTATATAGCGCCAGAATCCACCACGAGTGCTCTATGGCACTAGGTCTTAAAACAGAACAATTTTCCACACTTCACACAAGAGATGGACAGACATTCTATTCATATTCTTCAGCAATTTGTATGCTACATTATTGGAGATTGTAGGCTCTTCTAAAGAGCAGTATTTTTAGTCGACTTTTGAACTGTTTCACAGATGTGCTTGTTTAGGGCAGTGAGGTGGCCAAACAGTCAACATGTTTTATGCATTTGATCTCCAAGTGAGCAACTCAGGTTTGAATTCCTCTGGGGGCATTCTGTACATGGGCGTGTGGGCAATTTATGTGGTTGTCAACCCCCATCCTATTGAAGATATACATTAAAATGTAGGAAAAATCGAATTTTAACTTGATTTCAAATAATCATTACACCCTCCATGTCTCCTCTAAGGCTAACCAGGTAAGGGAGAGAGTCAGAGTGAGTTGATAAATAAGATTCTTATTTTTTTTCTCCAAATCCGATATGTTTCCCAGATGTTCAAGCAGAGAAAGGTGAAGGACCAGAAGCAATTCTTCGGGCCTGTGGTTCACCCAACCCAAGAAGCTGAAGAGTCAGATGGCGAGGAGATTCCGATTGTGGATTTCAGGATCAAAGGTTGGATATACTTTTATGATGTCATATTTAAGTATTATCCTGTCTTACGTCATCTTGTATATTGTGTCTTCCTACAGTATTGAACTATCTTAAGTCATCGTATCTTATATCTCCTGTAGAGAGAAAGCAACTTAAAAGCGTGAGACTCATGAAATCAAATCGATTGCACTTCTTTGTTGCATTGCATACTTTTGTTAGTAAATAAGAACAAATAGCCTTTTCTGTTTAGGTAGAAAACATACTAAGATGGGTCTTCATTGATAATTTGATACATTTATTTTTCAACAAGACTATATAGATCTAAGTATAAATGACCCAACACCTTAATTCAGAGCATCAAAGACATCAGAGGATGTGTAACTTATGTAATCTTATTTCAGCTTTCCCTGTCTGATCTTGTTGCCCTACTCACCACTGGGTGTATTGGACGATAATGATGATGTTGTCTGATCTCATTGTATGTAATTCTTTGTCTGTAGGGAGCCAGCCAAAGTTGCTGGTGTCAGATGCTACGACAGAAATGATTTTGTTGCGTAAAGAAGCGGGCCATATGGTCAGAGAGGCAGAGAATGAAAGGGTGAAGAAAGAGGCACAGAAACCACAGGTGAGAAAGAAGTCGGGTTGAGAAGTATCTAATCATGATAATGGTAATTTCATTTATCATGGACTTTTCCCACAATTCGAAATGTGATAAAATGCAATGTGTTACTGTTACAATCCTATATATGACTCGCTGACTTACCCGGCGTTTCCCCAGGAGGGGTTACTATAATTAAGATTGTGTGATGCACACAGACTCTAAAACGCAAAGAAATGACGCTGAAGCAGCTGATCTGTTCAAATAGTGAAACTGACAACAACTATTGCTTTCCCCCTCTCATGGAAATTGAACACGGTAAACTTTGAATTCAGTAATGGCTGGACTTTGAAAAAATAATCAGATTTTTCAATCGCTACATTTATAGAGTAAGAAGGATTAACCAAATGAAATCATGTAAATTGTATAAGCTAAAAACCATCCCTGGTGAATTCCAATCGACAGTGCAAAAGAATAAACGTAGTTTAGAAGATTACTTGAGACAGACAGACAGACACACACACAGAAAGTGGGTTTTATAGGTATTGATAAGATTCACTTATGTCAGTGTATTATATGTTTTGTAAATCTACTTATTGCAGCCATATTAAGAAATGATTGGTTTCATTGCTGTTGGTGTTTTACTTCAAATGCTTTGGTTTCTCATTGTGAAAGACGTGCATTGACACTTTGTTATTGGAATGTTTCAGCCCAAAGCTACCCCGCACAATTTAATGACCAATGAGCAAAGAATTTTCAACAGAGCTCAAGGAACAATGGGACTTTCCTGTCTCCTGGCAGTCCATAAAGCTTACAGGGTAAGAAGCACAGCCATTATCTACATAATATGAATAATTCAACTTAACTTCTCTATGCAAAAACAAAACACAAAGACCCTACAAAGTCTTTTAGCAGTTATAATAAGTTCACGCATACCAACTCATCTCACTTTGTAGGGTCAATATATGCACTGTTAAAATATTTCACAAATCAGTCAAGTAGAATTTGATGTTTGTCATGTCAGAGTTACTCCTTGAGTCCACAACATGTAAACCAGCATGAATATAGAGTTCACTCGTAAAGTGATGGTTGTTTATCATTTTTAATGAGCTGACACCAGGTACCTCCATAAATGGGTGACTTTGCTCACTAAATGTGGAGGGATTTCCTTTGCTTTCAGCTGATAACAAATGTTTTTCACAGACACAAAAATAAACAAATGTAAAGACAAATGTATCCATCATTTACTCTTCTATAGGCAGGAAATGTGTTACCATCATCCAACAAAATTTATTCTTCGATCCTTCAAGATTTCAAAGTTGTTTTTTTTTCATTGAGATTTCATCAGAAATCTTTTTCTCTGGTAAGATCGATATGCACTGTAGTAATGATATGATATGTTTATTGTATTGCTAACAAACGGTTCATACCAAATTTCCACGATTGGATCAATAAAGTGTATCTTATCTTATCTCATCTCAATGAATTGTACTATAAAATCTACTACTTTTATCTAGGAGAGGGAAAAAGCTGAAAAGGCGGCTGCCAAGATGGAGAATATTCTTGGCATGAGAGAGGAGAGACAGAGAGCCAAGGACAGAATCAACATGTACCATGATGAGCGGCGCACACAAGTGCTCCAAGCCAGAGACATGGATCGGGCACGCGTCATTGACCAAATGGAGAAACATGAACTCAGGAGACTCAACTTCCTGGATAAACAACAAGAACAAAAAGTAAGGGGAAGTTTTGAGTTTGAGTTAAAGTCGTGTTTCGTATTTTCAAAATATTTGTGTGTTTTGTATACTCTTTTCATCCCCTCTTAGGGAAATTCGCCTCAGTGTTATGAGCTCTGTTTTTCTTTTTGCTGAAGCCAACCCGCAGTCACCACAGAGGAGCACCTATCGACCATATTTATATCCTAGCGACACAATCAGATCATATAAAAGGTGGAACCAACGTTTTAACACCTGGCTTGTATATGTATTTTCTCTGATAATATGTAAAGAATACACACTATGCATTTATTAGATCCATTAAAGAAAAATCGAAAATAATGTATCTTATTATACACATTTTGTATCAAGTTTTTAAAGATGTTATTTGTATTTTCCTAGACGTATATGTAGCTTCAAGCTTGTGATCTAGATTTAGTTTATAATGCTATTATTATCATTATTATTACTAACATTCTGCCCATCTACAGTGGTGTAGTAAAGTAATACACATTTCTTCATATATTTCAGTTGTTTCTATAAAGCGCTTAGCGTGTCAACCGTTAAAACCTCAACTCAATTACAATAAAATGTTTCATTCTAACAGTAGTAGTATCGTTTGGTTAAACTTCTCAAGTTTATTTGGTCTACCCAGATTTGGAATTCTTCATACATCTATTTTCATTTTTCATTACATCTATTTTCATTCTTCATTACATCTATTTTCATTCTTCTTCATTCTTCGTATTCATTCTAATCAAGTGACTTGTTGTACCTTGTACAGGTAAGGTTCAGTGAAGGTAACAAAGCCGTAAGGGCAGAGAATTCCTTCATGATGGAGTTCAACTCACAGCACACGTCAGTCTCCAATGCCTTGTTGAGGCATGACAGGCAGGCAAAGACAGAAGACACCAAGACTGTGAAAACATACAAAGTCTCAAATGCTAAGGTAAATAGTGTCTAGTGTACGCATCTATTGGGCTTGTTTTTCTTTCAAGAATAAATGATAATTCTAATTAATAAAGAAAATGAGGAAGGCTTATCACATCATTTATTTTATTTTTGGTGTGAGTAGTTATTATTTCATGCAGGGAAGATTTGAAAAATATTCTTATTATTGGGAGAAAAGTATGTAAGTGTGAAAAAGGTACCTGTTTTTCGACTGTGAAAGATCTT
>JAUELK010120823.1:0-11787 GCA_031471215.1 Gastropteron pacificum
TATCTCTCTATCTCTATTTCTTTCTATCTATCTATGTTTCTATGTTTGTATCTCTCTATCTGTCTCTCTATCTCTCTCTCTCTCTCTCTCTCTCTTTCTCTCCCTCTCTCTTACTCTGTGTGTACGATTATATAAAGCATAATAAAGAAGGATGTGCGTGTCTATGAGTCTGTCTGTCTGACGCTCTGTCTGTCTGTCTGTCTGACTGTTTGTCTTACTGTCTGCCTGCCAGTGAGTTTTTTTCCACATCTACCTCTTCACGTTCTTCGCATCCCCAGTTTCTGCTCTCTAAATACATTTGATATGTTATTCTCCGCGGTTTTCACTTTCTCTTTATTTCTGTCTTTCCCTGCGTCTCCGTCCCCTTTCCCGCAGCTCTGCCATGCACTTGTTAGAGCTGATGAAATACGAGACATAGCAGGGGAAATGGGAAAGCCCGGAGTAGAAACATTATCCCAGGAGCTGCATAATCGTATGTCATTATTGTCTTTGAATAATGTACGACTTGGAACAAGGTCGTATTTCAGAATTAGATAGCACAATGGATTATGTCATACACTGGGCTGATTCAAGCCAGTGGTCGCCCTACCACAATGCAGTGCTCTTTGTTTGGTTGGCTGCTTGGCTGGTTGTCTTTTTCTTTCTTACATAATTTGAAATTGTTGTTGTTTTCACAGAACAATGCAAGGAATGTTGCGTAGTTACAGCCAGTGACATGATCTATGTTAATACATACATGTATTTCGCCTTATTTCTCCATCGTTATCCCTCTCCCGCCCCCGCCCCCACAATCTATCTCTCTCCCTCTCCCTCTTTCTCTCTTACTCTCTCTTTCTCTCTCTCTATATATATAGATGTATATATATATATATATATATATATATTATAACTCTTTCTCTCTATCTATCTATCTATATATCTCTATATCTCTCTCGCCTCTCTCCGTGTCTCTCTCCCTCTCTCTCTCTCTCTCTCTCTCTCTCTCTCTCTCTCTCTCTCTCTCTCGTGGAAGGGGGTGGGGGGATACAATGCTCTTTGTTTGGTATGCCTACATTACCTCATACTATACCAGTTACAGCGCAAATGTAAATGTGTCATGTTTTAATCAAAGACTAACATGACAAGATGCGCATGCTGGTGGCATAATACATATCATTTATACAGCGCTTTTCCCCATGCTAGAGCAAGTTCAAAGCGCTTTAGGCCCTACATGGTATCGTATATAGTCACAGCCTTTATAGCCTTCATGAGGCGAGCGACAGATTCTGATTTAATACATTAGACCACCCCTTTGAAAGTCTTTCGAAGATTTCAACGTCGCATAATATCTCTAGTGTCTTTGTGTGGGTTAGTTATGATGATGAGGATATGGGTTGGGAAGCTACAAAGTTTCAACTTGTCAGATCATAGACAGCAACAACTGTTACACTATCCCACATCGTGTGTGTTCGGCTTTTGTCACCGTTTTATTCAAATTAAGATAACAAAAACTGACACTGTCATCCATCGTAATTATTCACATAGGCCTTAATGACATCACGGAGCTCTGGGTTCGAAACCGAAGAGATGTCATATAAGTAGCTGTTTTTTGTCAATCCATTTTTGTTTATTTCTTTCGTTCGTTCTTTCATTCTAGCTCATCTTGGGCCGTGCATTGGCTGTTCGACTAACACATTTAGCGCGTTTTCGTCTGATCGGTTTTCCATACAGTTACTGCAACTGCTACCCAATTATATTTTTTGGAAACTGCAATTTTTTCTCCATGCATTTTGCTGTAGATACAGTTCGTCTCTACATTATAACCAACATTTCAGTTACAAATGACTTAAAACCCCAAGGCCGAGCTCCCAAAACGCAGACAGAATCAGTGAAGAAAGATATCGTCGTCATCCATATTGAATCACGTGGCAGCCACCCACATTGTTTTTATCGATTGCTTTCTCCTTGGGTAACGCCTCCTTTCGACCGTCTGACGCGACTTCCGGATGCCTTCAGAAAACTAATGCCACAGTATTGAGTAGTCCTTGTCTGGTCTGGCAGGGGCTGGGTCCTGTGACACACAAACCAAATCTGGAACTTTTTCGATACCCAGCCTTCTTGTAAATGTTAACCAAGTTGAGTTAGATCAGAGATGGTGTTATGTAAACGAGACATGGTACTGGCCGCGCGATGGCTGGACGGTTAACACATTTAACGCGTTTGGGACATTTTTGACATGGTTCATATGGATAGTTTATGTCCAATCGCAGACGGGTGGTAAAGCGTAGGTCTTACTCTTATATGATCTAATCGTGTCGCTAAAATGTAATGATCCATCAAAGCGCACACACTGTCGCTTTCCACATCATAGGTCTATATTTAACAATTCCCACACCCCACTCGGTCTCGACATAATTTGAAGAAACAATATCCCCCAGAATCTCATACTCCGACTTCATACTCAACAATACAGAGAGAGAGAGAGAGAGAGAGAGAGAGAGAGAGAGAGAGAGGATGTGTGTGTATGTGAGTGTGTGTGTGTTATATGTGTGTGTGTGCAGGAGGCGGGGTACAGGGGGACACTGTAATATCCCCAAAGCTCTGATCGGATGCTGTTCAGACTATGTGCTATATCGGTGCCCCTGGCATAATACTACTGTTTGGGGCTACTTTGGTGAATGTCATGCATTCAGATTGTTTTGCTATTTCTGTTGTTCTGTTGAATCTAGTACTACAAGAGCTTTAGTACAGACACACCAGTGGGATATAGCTGGACCTACTTTGTATGTATTGGTAGTATTTTGGTACATATTATGGTTCACAAGTGTTGCTAGTGTTGCTAGTGGTGCAAATGTACAACAACAACATCAACAAAATATAGATAGTCTATCAAACAAACAACATAAAGAGTAATTACATCTTGACCATAACTGGATTCCACACATACCATTTTGACACAATGTTATTTAAACAATGCCATGATAGCTTCAACTTCACCACCACCACCAACAACAACAAAAAAGAGTACGTTACATCATGTCCATAACTGGATTCCTCGTAAACTATACCGACACATTTCTTTTCGAAATGTTTTACCAATTCTACTATAACAACAACCACCACCTCCAACAACAACCACAAAAAAAAAATAAATGATACTCACATCTTGACCATAAACTACACTGTCATATGTCCAGTCGAAACATTTGACCAAAGCTGCTATAGCTTCAGTCTGATAAATGTCATTTGGGATTGTGCTCAGAAAGTACGGGTGCCTTTCTCTACTACACAAGCAACAACAACAAACAGGTATACTTACATCTTGACCATAACTGGACTCCTCATAAACTACACTGACATATTTCCAGTCAAAATGTTTTACCAATGCTACTATAGCTTCGGCCTGATAAATGTTTGGGATTGTCCTCAGAACGTACGGTACATTTCTCTACTACACAATCAGCAACAACAACAACAACAACAACAACAACAACAACAACAACAACAAACAGGTATACTTACATCTTGACCATAACTGGACTCCTCATAGACGACACTGACGTATTTCCAGTCAAAATGTTTGACCAGTGCGACAATGGCTTCTGCCTGGTAGATGTCGCTGGGAATCGTCCTCAGGAAGTACGGGTACCTCTCTCTGCTGCTTAGTATGGGACTGGTGGAGAAAAAGCTGATCTGGGGACACACACAGAGAAAGAAACAAAAGCATCAATAATGGTCAATGTCCACATGCTGTGGTCAACCTTGTGAATTATTTAACACAAGTTCAAGCACCAGGGCTACAGAACATGATGTGGCATACACCTGGTTCAGTATTAAATCGTGGCTGCAACGGTAAATGTCTCATATCAACTCAAAAACTGTATTGCAGTCACCTGGTCCGGATGGGGTCTTGTGGCTGCATTTCACGAGGGCATAAACAAGGGGCCAAATTAAAGGCCCCCCCAGTCCCAGGTTGCAGGGCTAGACTGCCTTGACTCTGCAGGTCTATTAGACCACTTAAAGAGCTCCTACATAGTGCCTGATAGCAAACAGCAGCAATAACAATAATGGCCAGGTGGTCAAATGGTCAGTGTGTCGGACTTAAGAGACAACTATCCTGGGTTCAATTCCTGCTCTGGGCATGACGTCACGGTAGACTCGACTTTGATTTTGAATCATTTTCAGAATCATCTAACAACAATATATGGTATCGATTTGTTTACGGTGTGCTCACCCTATCCATGTGCAAAAGAGGTACCCGACTCTAAACATTGGACAATCTTGTCAATGTGCTGGTGTGGGCGCAGACCAGGCATCAATAACAGTTTATCTACACGGCTACTTGAGATGACTCTTCAATGAATAAGGTGGATTCAGGTAATAGTCCATGTAAAGTGCTCTGAGCTTGCTGCAGAACACGGTAAAGCTCTATGTGAAAGCTACATTTTTCCATTATTTCCCACTGTTGCTAAGAGCAAAAAAGGAAGGCCGGGTCAATAATTATGATGACGATACCCATGACGACGACGATAACACGATGATGACGATGACTCCGACGATGACTCCGACGATGACTCCGACGATGACTCCGACGATGACGACGACGATGATGATGACTGCGAACTTAATATAGCCCGAGAACTACATCGATTCAATAAGAAGTTGATATCGATAATGTCATCTTAAATATAACACATTTTTAAATGCCCAACCTAGTAAAAAAATCACTAATGGGCTGCTGCTGCTGCTGCTGCTGCTGATGATGATGATGGTGATGTCACAAAACATAGCATATTGCGTCTCATGTCTCGTTATATTCCTGTGCCTGTCTGGGATGGGTTGATTATGACAGAAGATTGGAAATAGAATGGGAAGGAAAAAATGGACATTATGAGAAGAGGAAGAGGTGGAGACGAGGAGGAGGAAGAAAACTGATATGACAAGAAGAGAAGAAGAAGAAGAAGAGAGGGAAGAATGATGATGTGACAAGAAGAGAAGAAGATGAAGAAGAGAGAGGAAGAAAACTGATATGACAAGAAGAGGAGGAAAAGAGAGAGGAAGAAAGCTGAAACGACAAGAAGAGGAGGAGAAGAGAAAGGAAGAAAGCTGATATGACAAAAAGAGGAGAAGAAGAGAGAGAGAGAGAGAGAGGAAGAAAGCTGATATGACAAAAAGAGGAGAAGAAGAGAGAGAGAGAGGAAGAAAGCTGAAATGACAAGAATAAGATGAAGATGAGAGAGAGAGGAAGAAAACTGATATGACAAGAAGAGAAGGAGAAGGAGGAGGAGGAGGAGGAGGAGGAGGAGGGAAACTGATATAATCATCTAATCGCCGCGCCTTTTCTATACATCCGGATTATTAATCCAATCAGTGTACATGTACTAATCTACAAACACATTGTACCTCTAATGAGCAAACAAGGGATATTGAGTACAGATCAGAGGTCTTTCTGTGCAAATAATTATCATCATGTAGGCCTATAGATGAGATGGACAAATTATGGTGCAGGGACTGTATGTCTTGTTAAGGTTGTATCATGTAGTGATGTTAATGACTGAAGATTGGTGCAATACTTGAATGAATGTATGAACAGAATAAGAATAGATTGTATTTACATAGCGCTTTCCCCTGCTCTACGGTAAGCTCAAATCGCTTATAAGATAATATTAAGATGGGCTTCAACGGTTCCAGACTTTCGTGGAAGCCCACTCTGTTCCTGGGGAGAAGCAAGCTCAGGAACTTCTGACAAATCAGTCAGTTGCTATTTTCAAATGTTTAGATAATATAGCTCGCCAGATAATTCCGCCTCGTGATGTCAACAAACTGACCATCTCGGAGGTGAAAGACCTGATGATGGAGCAGTTTCATCCAAAGCGCTTCATCATCATAGAGCGCTACAAGTTCTGGTCTGAAATGCGCCGCATGCCAGGGGAGACTGTGTTGGAGGTGGTGCTGCGCCATCTCCAGATGAGGTCCACGCTGTCAAAAAACGTCAACGGGATGGTCTGAAGCCAGACCAATCGACTAGTGGACGTCTTGATCGTGACTTTCCACCGGGAGTGTGCGGTCACTGCGGAGGTCGACGGGACACCTGAAGAAAGTGTGCAAATGAAGAATGTCGGGAAAATTGACAGTGTTTCAGTGCATCAAGTGTCGGCTGCACCGACAATCATCCAATCTATCTTCATGGAGGGTAGGTCCTACTCTTTCGAGGTGGACACGGGACCTGGAGAAAATTTTTATGTCGGAGTATGTGTGGAGATCTCTCGGCAGTCCTCCTCTACGGCCTGTTACTTCTCGTTTCAAGTCCGTCACCAGTTCTCATCTCTGGGAGCATTGGACATCGAAACTTCCACCTCTACTTCATCCCCATCTACGCTTCAACGTCACTATCACTAAGGTATCTAACCTCAACCTTCTTGGACGTCTTGCAATTCACACTCTAAACATATCCGTTGACTCTCTCCTGATTTCTATTTCTAATCTCCCAAAGACACATTCGAAAGTCTTGGAGTACAAGGTAGGCCATCCGGTATACGCCATGTACTATGGTCCACGTCGGGGGAGACAGCCAAGGTGGGTTCCTGCCACCATTGTCCAAGTCAGTAGTCACAAGAGCAGACCAGTCAAAGTGTTCCCCAGTGGTCTAGTGTGGAGGAGACACATTGGGCAACTTAGGCCGCGCTACGGCTCTGAGGAAGACGGAGCTCCTGGTGAAGTGCCTCCCTCGCCGCACCAGTCCTCTCAGCCTCAATCTCCATCTCTGTCTCCAGCACCAGCGCCACGGCACCATCGACGACATGCTGGAACTGAGGTGTCACCTCAGTATGGCCCTGGACGCCCCAGGCGCTCTGGGAGAACTAGTAGACCTGTCCAGAGACACTGTTGTTGAGTTCCCCATTTCGATGGGGAGGTGTTATGTATTGTCCCTGGCCTGTTGTCGTGTGTGAGTTGTAAATAGATCAAAGACCAAAGACACAAAAGAAACATATGAACATTTAGGAAAATAAAGACAACATGACTAAACAGAACAGAACAACGGTGAACATATTCATCATCGTCGTCATCGTCGTCATTGTCGTCGTCGTTATCAGCAGCATGAAATCAAATCTAATTGTCGTGACTAGCATTTTGAAACGCTAATGAATAGGCACGCTGTAATAAACGAATTAATACTTTATCAATGTTTAAGATTGAAAGCATAAAAGCATTAATGTAATCATTACGTGATCAAAATTAGTTATCTAGAGTAGCGTTTTACGTTCTCTGCTAGAAATGACGTCAAAGACATCTTCTTCTATTCCATAGACTGGTGGGCCGTAGTGGCATTGCATGAGATGTTATGTAACAGATACTATACGCTGCTATCGTGTTATTATCTATGATTGTGAATCACAACGAAAAACAACAAGATTTCATATAACTGGCTCGGAGTCTGTCACGCGAATGAAAGTTTATCCTCCACATCCACCTTCTCTCCCCCCTCCCCCTCTCGCCCACTCCTCCACCTCCCACCCCCGCCTCCCCTTCCTCTTCCTCTTCCTCCTCCTCCGCCTCCAATCCAACTCCACATCCTCCTTTTCCTTCCTCATTCTCGTTATCGTCGTCGTCGTCCTCCTCCTCCTCATCATCATCACCATCATCACCATCATGTGATATGTCAGCTCTCTAGCGCTACCTTAATCCGTATATCATCACCATTTATCATCTCTCACCATCTCTCATCATCTTGTTATCATCAAACATTGTGAATCACAACAAAAACAACGAGATTCCATATCTCGGGGTCGGTCACGCGAATGAGAGGTTATCGGGTACAGAGGGATCCGATTGGCTATTCCTGTCGCCAAAACACACCCGTACCGTCCACAAAGCAGCTTTCAGTGTTAACTATCAGCGCGCTCTAATGCGATCTGCTAAGGCTCATTATATTCATTAATATTCACCGCCCTATCTTTCGTTGGTCTTCTTTTTGTTGTTGAAAATGACACTGGGTCGTGCAGAAAAATGTGTTCCATCGTTATTTATTTGTCGATGTTGTTGTTGCGATCGGCCACTGCGTATGAATTCTTCACATTTCCAGTGGTTTTATAGACCCAAGAGCCATGGCAGTCTAGCTCTGCAACCTGGGACTGGAGGGCCTAAACAATGGCCACTTGTTCATGCTATTGTGCGATGCAGTCGCAAGACAAAGTATCATCCTTCGGGGATGGTCGTGACAGCTGGTGTATCGTTAACACCGGCACCATCATCATCTTCCTCGTCCTACAACTCCTCCTCCTCATCATCGTCGTCGTCCTCCTCCTCGTCCCACTACTCCCCCTCATCCTCCTCCTCCTCTTACTCACTCCCCATCTCCTCCTCGTCCTACACCTCCTCCTCGTTCTCCTCTTACTCACTCCCCATCTCTTCCTCCTCCTCCTCCTACTAATCCCCTCTCCTCCTCCTCCTCTTCCTACTACTAATCCCCCCTCCCCTCCCTACTCGTCGTCGTCGTCGTCGTCGTCCTCCTCCTCCTCCTCCTCCTCCTCCTCAAGTCATTAGAGCCATCAGAGAATTGTTGGATTGTCAAAACTGAGAGAAAAAGAAAAGGTTAACCACACGTTTGTGGCAATAATCATAATAAGGGATTAATCTAAACGAGTTCTATGTCAATTTTACTCATAATAACAACTACTTCTTGTGGTTTTATTCTATTTATCAATCTCCGTCCTCGGTTTACAATACAATAACATCGCGTGACCGTAAATGAAGAAAAGACACACACACACACGTGCGCACATACACACACACACATACACACACACACACACACACACATATACACATACACACATACACATACACACATATACACAGACAGACAGACAGACACACACACACATACAGACGCACGCACGCGGGCACACACACACACACATCCGCACACACACACACACACACGTCCGCACATACATACACACGTTATCATGCACGCTTACATACAGACAGACACACACACATACACACACACTCTTGCACACATATACATACACACAGAGACACACACACACACACACATACACTCATGCACACATATACATACACACAGACACACACACACACACACACACACACACACACACACACACACACAAACACACACACAAGTACAAAACGACAAACACATAAACACTCTCTCACACACATACACACACACACATACAAACATTTGAATCTAGGCCTTCATATTAAGATATGTACGCTTAGATTTGAATACAATCTTACAATGAGAGTGAGACTGAAAACACGTCGGGGAGGGGGGGATAACATAGTATTTTTCATTGGTTACGTTTCTCTCCACTGATTAGCAAACATTGATGTATTCTATTATTTCATTTGATTACGACAAATCATGTCATTTCTAATTTGATTGACAGCCATCTCCTATGATTGAACCTCTACTAATGGCACGTCTTCATTAAAAGACAGTAACAAGATAGTAGAGCATCAGGAGAGCGTTATTTACTTTTCATCTTCTGTTTTCTTTCACGTGTATTTTTCTCTCTATCTCTACTTTCATCTTTTCCCCCCATTTCTTTCAGCCTCACCTCTCTCTCTCCCTCTCTCTATCTCTCTCTCAAACACACACACACACACACACACACACACACACACACACACACACACACACACATACACACACACACACATACACACACACACACACGCACACACACACATGGCAATTTGTCTTTTGATCTATTTATTTTAGTTTGAGATCATATAAGAGGTAGGACCTACGTTTTAACATACGTCTCCGATAGGACGGGGATGGACATCCATGAAAACTGCCCACGCCCTCTTCGGGATTCGGACCCGGGTCGGCAGCTTGGACACCAATCGCGTAAACCCAACGTGTCAACCATTCGGCCACCGCGCGGCCGCTAGAAATGTGTGAATACGCTCAATAGCCAGTTTGCCATAATATACTGCGTGATAAATCAGAGGCATCCAAATTAATATTATTCATCAGAGCATGCGCATAGGCCAACATTGCTAGATCTGAGCAATGAAGGCGGTGATAGATTTTTTGTTACAGAAGACCCCATAAAAACGAAAACACACATAAACGTAAATTATGAACAATTAACCAGGCACACAAATTATGAATATATCTCCAGAATTGGGGCCTGGGCACTTTCTCTGGGCATGTTAGCTCAGTGGTAAAGCGTTTAGTGGTAAAGTGTTCAGTGGTAAAGCGTTCAGTGGTAAAGTGCTCAGAGGTAAAGCGTTCAGTGGTAAAGAGTTCAGTAGTAAAGCGTTCAGTGGCAAAACGTTCAGTGGTAAAGCGTTCAGTGGTAAAGAGTTCAGTGGTAAAGAGTTCAGTAGTAAAGCGTTCAGTGGCAAAACGTTCAGTGGGGTCGACCATGGGGTCACTGGTTTGACCTCCCCCCCCCTCCCTATACAAGTACAAAGTTGGTGCTTACTTTCAGTAGTGTTTCATCCCCCGGTCTCCTTGTACACCAAGTCTTCTCGGACTATAAACACGGAGGTCCCGTGTGCACGTTGCGCAAGTTACAGAAACCTTGGCAGTTTGAAATCCATGAAGAGAACCCCCCCTCGTAACCCCCCTCCCGGGAAGAAAAAAAAATGTATACTATTGAAAGAATGCAAGTTTTTTCGCTCCGCCTGAATCTTTAAAAAAGTCAAAGAAAAACAAAACAAATCAACATTTTCCTCTGTGCCCACTTTTGCATGACAGCCGCGAATCTGGGGTCATTTAGTTCGTTGCCTGCACGAGGCATGATGCGTTACCAAAACTGAACGAAACTTTTAATATCTTCCCAAAACCCACCCTTCCCCATTCAGGACCAGTAAAAAATAATAGGAGCTCCGCGCTTTCGGATTCCAGACAATCACGATGATTTTTGTTGGGTTTTGTTTCGTTGATTCTTTTTTTTCCTTTTCTTTCTAACAACACAAGTTTTGCAGCCACACAGGGTGAAATAAAAAGTAGAAAGAATTGTCCCAGAATCAATTACGTTTTTTCCACTACATCAATGATAAATATCTCCGATGTTCTTAAGTCAGGTTTTTCTCGGTTTATGTAAACGGCTGTTGTTTGTCTTTGTTTGATAAGCTTTCACTATATTATGTAATCAGAGGCTAGGCTGGATATAGAGAGGGCGCCGTTATTGAAACTAGCGTTCTAAACGGAAGTGAGAACTCTCTGTCTATCTCTCTGTCTATCTCTCTGTCTCTCTGTCTCTGTATCTCTGTCTCTGTCTCTCTCTGTCTTTCTCTTCTGTCTCTCTATCTCTCTCTTTCTCTCTCTCTGTCAATCTCTCTCTCTCTCTCTCTCTCTCTCTCTCTCTCTCTCTCACACATACTGTCTGTCTGTTTGTCTGTCTGTCTGTCTGTCTGTCTGTCTTAATTTTTCTCTCTCTCTGTCCCTTTATGTCTGTCTCTCTGTCTTTATTTTTCTCTCTCTCTGTCAAGATCTCTCTCTCTCTCTCTCTCTCTCTCTCTCTGTTTGCTTGTCTGTTGGATTGATAGACAAATATTCTTTTGTAAAAATATACTGAACGTCATGCATGTCAACGTAGCCTTCCTAAGTGTGTCTTCCTCTCTAGCCCATCCATCCATCTTCCTAATAGAAGTGATTGTACAATCTTTGATGTAACAACGCGTACGGTCTAGACGATGTCGGACATTGTTGATGCAGATGCACCCATGGTGACAGGTGATTGGCACTCTATGCCCAATAAAGTACGATGATACTGGGTGCTCTCTCTCTCTCTCTCTCTCTCTCTCTCTCTCTCTCGC
>JAUELK010120934.1:0-11784 GCA_031471215.1 Gastropteron pacificum
AACCATTATTGAGTTCAAGTCTAGCATGTTCACAAACCGTGGAATTCCCGATTACTGTGTATAAAATAAGTGAGAAAGTGCGTAATTTTTTTTTCTCTCCGGAAACATCTACAGTGTAACAGGGTTTGAAAGAGTGGGTGGGGAGGGGGCGGGCGGTGTGTGGTATCATTTGAGTATCTCAATCATTTTAAGTAAAATGAGGCGATAAGGGGCCGGAGGTGGGGGATACTCTGCTATTCGTAGAATGGGCTAACCACTAGTAATAATAATAATAATAATAAGAAGAACAAGAAGAAGAACAACAACAACAACACCAACAACAACACCACCACCACCACCACAAAGAGTCACTGACCAACGTGAATGCCCAAGATGTCCGCCTGCAGCTGCATGAGCAGAGAGTTGATGGTCATCCCACCGTCCACTTTGAGAGAGGAGAGCTCAATCCCACTGTCGGCCTTCATGGCGTCCAGGAGCTGAAACAAAACAAGAATGCATTGGTGTTACCAACTGAAACTTCCCAATACTGAAATCAAATTTTATGTGATCCCCAAAGTTGGCCAATACTGAAAACAACCACGGGCGGAACCCAAATGCGTGCCACTATGTTTGGAGCACGATAAACAATTGGTCCCCTTCAGTGCAGGAGGTGGCATTTCAGACCATAATTTTAATTAGTGAATACGGAAACTTTTTTTTCTGTAGACTCGCGAATACGGAAATCTGTCATGGTACGGAACGATAGCACCCATGCATAGGTTGCTTGTGGGCAATTTTTCACCTCTCTCCAAATGGCCATCTTTCTTAGCTCTTTCCCTGTGTTGCACAAGAAACTAAGTAAGAAGAGAAACAACTAACTAGCTAGGTAGGTCCATATTTGAGTGTGTTAATCATGCTGACCACTTCTAATGAGGTTGAAGCTGATGAAGTAAGTAATAGAGCAGTTCAGTCGCAGTATGTTAGGCTAAGCTAAGTAGCTCTAGCTAGAGGGAGTGAAAGTGAAAGAGTGGACTAGTCAATAGGAGGAATAGCAAGAAGAGAGTGAGAGGGGGAAGGGGGAGAGATTTAATCTAGCCTAGCATGATGAAAATACCAACCTTTGCTTGATAAACTGCTACATCGCACGTTTTATTTTGGCAGCAAAGACTGTAGCATTCCTCATTTGACGACAAATCCTTGAAAGAGTTAATAAACTCAGCACCCTTTTTCATGGACTCTGTAGCCTTGATAATAGAGCCCTTTTCAACGTCAGGAGCTGGACAACCTGTCTCGGTGCTGTCATCGAGTTCTGATTTGTCACTATCTTTGTGTACTAATCTCTTGATCATGTCATAAAATTCCTTTTCATCAAGGTTCGAACCTCCATGACGCACTAATTCTTTTGCATGAGTCTCGGCTAAAAGAGTAAAGCAAAATAAGACTGTTAATGTTATTGATAACATAGCGACAGTGTTTACATGAGCGACAGCCATCTTGATCGACGCAAGTCACTTCCGGCGTTTCACAGACCTATCCTTTCGCTTGAAGCGTAGGAATATAACTGTAAACAATGGTTGCGATAAGACACCAAGTACTAAAGTCTGCTCATGTTTTAACAAACTAAATGAAAAAAAATCCTATAAACTATACAATGATCGTGTGCAATTCAAATAAAGCTCAAGAATGGATATTTACATATTCTTTTCCCTTCACATTTTCTTTTGACAGATTGAGCGACAAGAAAATATAGTTCACCATGAGCCGGAACCCGTTCCGCAAGACTGTTGGTTTTTACGAAGTTATGGCTACAAGCTCACCGACACAGTATACAGAAGGAGGTGGAGTAAAAAACAGTGAAGCTGCTGCTTTCCCACAGGAAAGACAAATGGATAGCTACAAAACACAATCGAAATCACCCCCTGCTGATAATTCCCCTCGGAATGTTGGCTTCACTGTCAAGGGTGAACAAACTTTGGAGAAGAAGAAAAAGTACTTGACAGCCAAGTACGGTCAACATCAAATGTTGTTGATAAAGAAGAGACTTGGCGTTGAAATGTGGCTCTTTGAACAACTCAAGATACTCTACGACAGCGAGGTAAGATGAGAAAAGTTAAACTAGACTAGGCTAGATCTTGAATCTATATCTAATCTAGGGCCTAGAAGAACAGACAAGAGGGCCCTGGGCTAATATATTTCATTGGAATCACTTGTGTAGATCTAGTAGATTTAGTAACATAGGCCTAATAAATATAAATATTATGGAATCAAATAATATTTTGTTTGTTTTCAATATTTTCATGCTCATTCATGATTCATGTCATGTTTACATAATTTCTGTCTGAATTTCTGCATTTCATATTTCATTATTAGAAGTTTATATGATGAAGAATTAGAATGTTGTATCTTAATCTTACTCCCGATCTCATACTCATCCATCATACCCTCCACATACCACTCAGTTCAATTTTGATCTAGATTTCTTACTAGAATCTACATATCTAGACTTACACTTTACACTTACATTTACAAACGTCAATAACAATTTAAGGAGAAAGGAGTATCTATCTATCGAATCTATGACATGTGTTTCTTAGCTTCTTCTACTGCATTCAATGAAATCAATGTGCGTTTCGATGGGGCGAGTGCATCGTGGACGTGATATAAAAAAGTATTACAAAACTATAAATAACTTTAATCTGTCCACTAGAGGTTTACAGCGTCAGACTAGTAGGCCTAGGCTAGTTTCATAACACTAACACATATTTCCATTTAAGTTCTCTGCAGTTGGTTTTAATCTTAGTCAAAGCAGAATTTGCGTTCGGTTGCTCCTCTCGACGTAGTCTAGATATCTAGTTAGGTCTATGTTCCTAGCAAAAGCTTAAAGGCATTTCGTGTTTTTGGTGGGTTTGGGGGGCACCTCATTATACCGAGAAGTCACAAAAAGATATTAAATGACCCGAAAAGACATACATGGTTTATTTATTTATTGTTTATTTATTTGTCACAAACAGATCGATAATAACATCTAACAGCCGAGCAGACATCACAGGTGTACTGGGAGCCATGGACAAGACATGAATCGGACAGACAGAATACGACTACAGTAATTAATCAGTTTTTGAGGGACAGGTTTTTCGGGTCATTTAGTGTCTTTTCGGGTCTTCTCTGTAAAAATAAGTACCTGTTTGTTTTTAAGTTTTGAAAACAACTTTTTTTAAATACTCATCCTGCGACCCCGGTGACAGAGCGGACACTCCACAGTGCGACCACAGATAACAGTAATGTGAAGACAACTTTTACTATAATTATAATCTATAAACGGTATCTGAATTCACTGGTGTGCCTTTGGTCTCTCGATAGTCTTCTTCTTCTGTCACTCTTGTTTCACGAGAATTTAGCTTAAAGTGAAGGCTTCCATTTTTTACTAAAGATCTACTCTGATTAGTCTAGATTAGTTTGTTATATATATACAAAGTAAGTAGTTTGCATCAGAGCTGCAGTTCCTACTTCCGATCCAATCAGGGTCCGTATAGAGTATACAATCAACCATCTACTCGACATGACCATTGACATGATGTGATGATGGCCTTCATCGTCAGGGATCCACCTCCATGTTGGTGTAGAAGTTTAGTTAGTTTCCCTCTTTGACTTATCAGGCTGAGACATATGAACGTTATTGATTGTCATTGTATTGATTCAAGACTCGATCTAGAGTCTAGTTAATGCTCTGCTAGTAATAACAACAGTAACAGTGCTTCCATTATGATAATATATTAATAATAGGCCTGCCCTTATTTTCAATCCGTACTGGTATTGGTGGTGGTTTACTTTTCTCCGCACTGGCTGTAACTGCCTTCCACTATCTTGCAGAGACAAAATTATCAAGAAGTCGGACAAAAAGTGCCAAAAACTATCGTGGACCAAATGCTATATTACTATTAGTATTACTACTTCCGGTACTCTCGAATTGATAACATGGTCCAACACGTTATTATTGTCATAAATATTTAGGTCTTTTTTATGAATGCAATACAGGTATCATGGAACTCAAAAGGGGAGAGAGATCTTGTTGGTGGTGTGAGCCATATTTCAAAAGGATTGTGCCTAAATCTAGTTCAGTCTTCCAGTTACGGTTACGTTAAAAGCTACACGGTGTTTATCCACATGCTTTTCGTTTTACTGCATTAGCCTACTCCTACTTCTGTGTGTATTCTGTATTCTATAATTACTTTCTCGGAATGTGAACTGTGAGATTGGCCAGAGCTATTTCAGAATAACAACATTTGGTGTGTTTTATAATTGTGTGTGACTCTTAATGATTCAAGTAGGCCTATTCCTTTGATGTTTATCTATAGTACTTAATATGAAGAGCATGGGTGAAAGTTCGCTGGCATGCCAGCTTTTCAATGTGAACTTTGCGATCTTACCGGCTTTTTGAAAAGGGGGGGGGTGCCGCCTTATGGCATGTTATTATTAATTAATGGTACATTTTACATTGCTTTACTATACTATAACTACTGTGCCAGTTCTTCTTGCTTGCTTACATTCGGCTTCGTCCTTGCAGGCTTTTTGGTCTGAAGTTTTCAGGTCTCAGGCCAACAGGTCTTGGCAAACTTTCACCCATGATGAGGAGACTGCGTCTAATGTGCAGTTTAATAATAATATGCTTAGAATTGCATTTAAGCACCTTTCTTTAATCATTATTTCATCAATTTTTCTTCAGCTGCATGGGGCCGTGGCCTTAATGGTTTTGGTTCACAGAGGTTTGTTTTGCCCTTTCCCTTTCTTATTGTGAAATGATTTGTTTCTTCTATACAATTACAATGCATTTTATTTTTTAATAGAAAGTATTTGTAATGGCAATTGTATAAAGCTTGGACTTGCAGTTTTGTCTTCTAGCCAATGTATTACATTTATCGATTAAATGGGGAATAGCAGGCTTAACATTCTTATAGGCTAACCCTTGTAGCCACTTATGACATATTTGGCACTGCCCCCGCCCTCTCTCTCTCTCTCGTAAAAATATAGGCAAAGTGTTGGCAGCAAGCTTACATTGCAGGTCTCAGGAAGCACTTAATCAGAATCACACTTACTTCCTTACCCTCTGTCAGCCCAGCCACTTGTGCGCTCACTTCATCTGATTAGGTTAAGGAATGCACTTATTGGGAGAGATGGAATGAATATGATATATATTTAGTTATGTTTGTGAAGGAACATAGGTTGTTGAAAGGGGGGGGGGGGTGCAAGCAAGCTGCTCATTACTCTCTCTCTCTTAAGAAGTTTGAGTTTCGAGTCATGGCAATTGACATATGTTTTATATTGCTTAGCATTAATTAATGTAATCTATTTGGCTTTGAACCAAATGAAGGTACCCGCGTATCCCCGTGGCCTCTATTAGTCTATTCTCCTTCCCAGTGGTTTGTCCCTTTGTTCTCCCGTACTCAATGGATGGGGGTGAAAGACAATGCCTTTCTTTGTTCCCCGATAACATAATGTGAGAACAAACACGTACATTCATTATTTTTGTGTGCCACTGAGTAAGCCAACGGGGTGTTTTCTTTGTGGTGGCACCTTTCCCGCTAGATATACCAAACACTACAGTGGTTGTTCTCTCTGAACCGCTCTAGCATTCCATGAACTTTCGGTTCTTGCCTGGATCCCCCCGCCCAGACGACGCGATAATAAGAACAAAATCGCCTTTCTTTCTGTTCGTCCTTTGAGTAGCGGGTCTTCGGAGAATGGTGGGTGGGCCCGTTACTTTCATCGATCTCTCTCTTCTCTTTGTTCATTGTTAGTATCTTTCTTACTTTCGATATCACGTACGTTTTCCAAGTGAACGTACAACAATGGTCATTGTGGTTCCTCGTGGCAATTCTGTTTTCTTTATTATCCATCTTGTCCTTTTTTTTTGGGGGGGGGGCATAGATAGACAACTTTGTTCTTTTGTGTGCGTATTACTAATCTTTTCACATTTGTTTTTGTCGCCATACATATTTTCATGGGTTTAAAACATACATAGGCAGACAATGTGACAAACTCAAACCGTGAAGCCCGTCCGCCTTAGAATTAGAATACAGACGAAGAGAGAATGAGGCCTGAGAAATTAAGAAGACAACGGCAGATGGTCGGCACGGACGTGTATTGTGAGTCGGAAGCTGACCTCTGTTGTTACGGCCAGATGTCGGATCGAGGTCATCTCTTCCTTTCCTCGCCCTGGCTTTGTTTACTTTGTATCGTACACGGCAGCGCCGTTAGAAATAATGATAGCCCGTTTGGCCTACTGCTCCCAATAGTAGGCCGTGAAAAGAATCCTGCTGGGCACAGCAAGCTTCTTGTTGTTCACATTGCCTTGGTTCTCGGTGGTGGTATCCTTTGTTCGTAAATCAGCCGTGCCCGTCCCCTACTTACCGACACCACAGGGACAGGGACACCCCTAAGAGAAAAGCTACATGGATGGGACCTATGAAGACGGAACTTTTTTTATCGAGACAACTGGCCTTGAAATCTGACAGTACGGTATCGGGTTTTTAGCAATGATATCTTCACACCAATTAAAAAGCCTGCGGTGGACTTGGTAATGCCCATTAATAGCAGAAGTGCTTAAAACATATCTAGTCATGTATGTCTACTTTGTTGGTTATCGTGTTACATGTGCTCGTGATTTCACTCGAACTTATTGGACTTTTCTATCACCTTTGCGTAGGATGTGTTGATCGAGTCTCCAGTTCTTCTTCTCCCCACCCCCCGGTAAACTGAGTTACAGTTGAACACGGTGGCAATTCGTTTTGAGAGCCAGACCCGGACTTCCGGGTGATGGTATTCATGTATCTTGTGACTTTTGTTTCTCTGTACATCTTGCATCGATAGCACGGTATCTGTACTCCCCAATCAGTTTGAGAGTTTCATGTAACATGTATCCTGTGTATGCAGAAAGACCTACTGTTAATTGACCTAACACTGTCTGTATGTAATGTCTTCAGTCGTGGTACCATCCCAGCGGCATGAGTTTACTCCTCTTGTGTGCCCCAATAGACCTACGTGAAGCGGCAAGCAGTGGAGATTGCTCTTTTTAACACTACTTGTTGGCATGGTGTCTCACTCAACCGCCTTGATTGGTACCCACAGTGTGTCGTGCTCTGTTAACGCCTGGTGGCGGTTCCTTCAGTCAACACAGAACAGTTAAGCCCACTCGACGCCCGAAGACGAACGAAGTAGGCAACGATTCATGCTTTGACTGAAACCTCGCTACTGCATCGATAGAGGGAAAAGCTCCCTTTCTCCTGCTCGCCATAGCTAGGTTGACAGAGCGTGCGGGCTGGTCCCAATATTAGCATTGCGGTTATGAGTTGTGGCGTCCGCCTTGGAATTTGGAGGTCACGATTTGGAACCCTGTTGTTGAGTCCATCCGAAGACACGAAAGACGGCGTTTGGAGGTTGTGGATCTGCGGTTACACCTGGCGTCTGTGTGGTGGGGGGGCTGGTTATGTTATTGAGTGTATGATCGTGTATGCAGCGGTTGACTGATTGGATGGGATATCTTGTGTAGTTTTGTCCATATTTTGTGAAGTAGAAGTCGATTCGAATGAAAACAGGCTATTCGTTTAAAATATGACCTTTTTTTTGTTTTTAATTTCCCGGATCATCCTTTGAGCACTTTTGTTTCCCAACTTGACAGCCCTGACAAGGGCTTCTTTTACTCCTGGAAATAGCACCAGACTATTTATCAATTGTGTTGGGCGTTAATACCAACCAATTGCCGAGATCAAGCGAGGCTGTACGCACGGGATGTATTGTGGCAATTTCTATTACCTTTTGTCCTTTACGCCGCTCGTCAATTGAGTGCACACATGGAACCAGGCCGCTGTGTCTGTGTACCGAGTGCTCGATTGACAGTAAACTGGTTCTTCTACGTCTTGTCGGCAGCTTGCCACAAACCCCACGTTCAGACGGGACACTTTGCGATCTTTTACGTAGTCCCATCGAGTCCCATTCTGTACAAACAGCACGTAGTACTACACATGATAGTAGGAAAGCATGACTAAAGTTCACACGTGTTGGTCTGTATCCCAGTATTTAAGCTCATCATGTTTTGTGTGTTGTGGGACGCGCCGAGGAGGCTATGCTCTTTTTCTTTCCTTTTTTTACAAAGAGAAAAAGAGCACTGTCCAGTCTCATCGTCTCTGATGTCACGACCCTGCTGACTTGGGCAGCACTATCAAAGAGAAATGAAAGTTGGGGATTATTGAAATTACTGTTCTTTCCTGCACTAAAATGTTCACTTCATTTCTCCCGTGCCCATTTTCCGTTCCCAACATCTTGCTCTTACCCCCCCCCCCCCACACACCCACCCCCCTTTCCCTAAAAATATGATTTTTGTTAATGCAAAATTCCTTTAGAGGTGTCAAGATGCCTTGTCACTTCCTTCTCGTGTAGGTGTATGTTCTGTTCTTAGTAGGGCGCCAATCTCAAGTATGATTACGTATATCATCATGTTGTAGCCGCCGAACCCCGTGACCTTTCACTTAGCCAGACCCATATGTCAGTGTTAGCCAGTTAGGGCGATGCCTAGTTACAGAGGAATGTAGAGATACTGCGTCATCATACACTGGTGCCGATCTAAGGGGGAGCTGAATTCCATCTCGCAGGCCTGGGGATTCGGTGACACCATGACTTGTTGTAAGGAGATCCCCCAAGGTTGTCGACACAGGTATTCGCTTCTTACCTGTACTCTTGGCAGCGTTGATTGGGAGCGCTGGTGGCCATTAACCGTCTTGTCTCTATCTCGACCATTCCACATAATACGGAAGGTTGTGTTTCGCAACTGGGGAATATAATCAGGCAGGCCCTGTCAGCTTGTTATTTTCTGATTATTCCGATGCGAATCACACGCAAAAAATGTTATTTTGTTTGTTTTTACTGCACTCCGAACTCTGGATGCGAGCATGCATGGCCTTGATTGACCGTTAGCTGCATGACGTATGCCTCTAGATTCCTTACGGAACAAAGGGCCGCGTCAGCTGCATGGTCAGCTCAAAATGTGTCGAATGCCAAGTACCCAGTTCGATGGCCTTTAAATCCAACTGACCATGGAAAACAGTCATCGCGACACCAGGACCGCCAGTGGTTTAAGTTTCTCTTCCTCGGAAGGGCCCCGCGGTGGCCGAATGGTTAACACGATGGGTTAGCGAGTTTTGTCTCGGGCAACCCGGGTTCCAAATCCCGATGAGTCGCCTGGGCAGTTTTCATGGCTCTCCACCCCGTCCTATCCGAGATGGACGTTACAACTTAGGTCCCGCCTCTTAAATCATCTTTACAAAATGTCGCTATAGATCTAGGTGTAAAACTCTTAACGCACACACACTTCCTCGATACTGGGTAGTGGCGAATAGTTCCTTCCGTTTCAATGCACCTACCCTAACACTGTTACTGTTACACTCCCTTCCGCTCCGTCTTGCCAACGGTTCCAGGCCAGGCAGAGGTCGCCTTAGTTCAGGTCAGGGCGTAACGATTGGCGTTGTGCCGTTCGTCGGTCAAGTGTAAACACGGTCGGTCAGCGCCGGGCTGTGATACAATCGATATCAATGTACGTTTGGAGTGCTGATATGCCAAAAGATAATGCTGATCCCCCCTCACAGGGGTCCTTCCACTTGCTCTCATGCGTGATGCATTCTTGTCCCATGTTGTAGATTGTGTTTACTACATGTAATTATAATGCGATGTCTACCATCTGTTTGTTGATATATATCGATCCTCAAGTCGTCTGCAATTTGTAGTCGACAAGCCAACGCCAATATTGTTACGTCATTTTGTCTCGATTAGAGACACATCTTGGTGTGTTGTGTTATTTTGTTGTATCAGGGTTTTTGTTATGTAGTTCTAGTATAGACCGCTATGGTAAGTGTCTCGTTTACATGAATGACGCGTCTCCATGGTGCTACTTGACTTCATTGTTTGTGTTTCAATTTTGGATCACAACTTAAACCGCTTTTCGACTTTGTTCATGTTTTCTACCAAGTACACCGACATGAGCTTTCCCATTTGCGTGAACCAATAACACTATATCTTGTCTATCTTTGTTTCAGGACGACAACCACGATGGTGACCTAGATTTGGAGGATATATTGAATCACGACTCAGACTTCGACAGACGACAGTTCGCCCTGGTGAGTTCTCGATCCTCTCATGTCTGGAAACCTCTTATTCTCTGTCTCTTACATTGGAGTAGGCCTACGTGGTGTATAGATAGATGTACAGACGGGACACTCAGCAATTTTTTGCGTATCCAACCCCAGCACATCCCATGGGTACAACCAGCACGTGGCGGTACAACAAGGAAGAATAGTGAAGTTGGACCAAAGCTCACATGCGCTGGTCTGTGCGTGTACAGTGTTACAAGCCCTTCTGTTGTGTGTTGTGGGGGGCGCTGAAGAGGCTACACTTTTTTAATTTTACAAACAGAAAGACAGCTTTTGTCCAGTCTTTTCGACTCTGGTATGTAGTACTTTCTACCCACTGGTTGGTTCTGTATACCTCATCCATCAGGACACAATGTGTTGATAATAGATGTACACATGTTAAAACGGAGGCTACGCCTTTATCATGGACACTCTGCAGTGAGCTATTCATAATACATTATACTATCACCAGGCCTAAAGAGGGGGGGTGTCTGACAAGGTCGCGACGACCCCAGCTGTAGTAGCTTGTGTGTGTGTGTCTCGTTGTATTGTTATCACAACCAGACCGCCCCACCGAGGCCGCCGACATGATGATAACATTGGCTACTGGGAGGAATTAGAGCTAACTTTGAATTCCTTTCTCAGGTTACAAGTCTCTCCCTCTCCCCCCCTGTGTGTCTTTGTGTGCGAATCTCGCTCTCCCTCTCTCCCCCTCTCTCTCTCTCTCTCTCTCTCTCTCTCTCTCCGCGCGCGCGCATACACACACACTCGTCTTCTTATTTACATGAGGTTGCAGATAACGGATTACCTTTCTTGGTGATATTGAAACGTATTGTACCAACACACCCTATTCCAACCTTCATTAAATTGTTGTTCTACCTATCGGTACTTCAAATTACTTTACTACAAAATGGACATCAATCGGGAGTACTGCGCGGCGTTCAAGAAGCGTAAGCCTGCGTTGTGCAATCTAAGCACGCACAGGCGTTTAGCAAGTGAGCCTGGCGAGCCTAAAAAAAAGTTCCTAGGTTGCACCCAAGAGGGAATACGTGACGCTACTCCCTCCCTCTTGGGTTGCACATCGCGGGCACACGCTTCCATGGCAGCCATAGCACCACAGTGTATGTGATGGTTGTGATGTAATACGTTCTCACCCCAGGGCACTTGATGACCTGTGAGGTGAGCCCTCTTTCATTGACCAGTGTCCGCATCCAGTGGTCCGAGTGTGAGTACTCGGTGGGCCACCTCTGGCCACGGCTGTGCTCCTTATCCTGATCCGCATCAATACTTGATAACCATACATTAAATTCGGGTATAGTTGTCGATAGCGCGCTCTCCGAGGTTGAATTTTCTACATCACATTTCTTATAACTACAGCTCTGCATCACTGGGGCCTGGCGCTCGTGTTTCAGACCAGTTGCTATTTTCTTGTAAGTTTTTGAAAGCGAAGCTGCAATGGGTCTTCTAGTACCATTATATTATACTAGAAGACCCGTTGCAGCTTCGCTTGCAAAAGATACAATGAGCACATAGATAAGATGGGATAGTGAACGTGCTTTGAACTTCCGTCTTTGTCTATTCGTTGCTCGACCATAGATTGTGAGTAGATTCGTAGAAATTTCCGGAAAGA
>JAUELK010121045.1:0-11783 GCA_031471215.1 Gastropteron pacificum
TCTCTCTCTCTCTCTCTCTCTCTCACACACACACACACACACACACACAAACACACACACACACACACTCTCTCTCTCTATATATATATATATATATATATATATCACACACACACACACACACACACACACACACACACACACACAAAAGACCCAGTGTACCAGAGCCATTTTTAATATTATATTCAAAGCCTATCATTATATTTCTATCACTTCAAATACAACAGAGGCATGGAGAAAACATGATAGATGTAATGACAAAGCTGTCCTAAACACAAGGAGTGGAAAGGAGGAGGAGATGTGTGGAAGAATATGATTGCATGGCATGAGACTTCTCTTATAGACTAGCATTCAGGCAAAATGCTTCCAATGTAAACCTTCCATTCAAACCTTTTACCAGTTCCGTGTGGATCTAGCTACCTCTCTATCTATCAATGCTGTTGTTTTCATGGTTCTCTTCCGTGAAAAAACCCACAGGTCTAAGACAAGGGTCTTCTGTATGGTGATTGTGATGTGATAATAATGATGATGATGATTTAAATGATGATGATGATGAAAACCTGTACTAATCTACTATTGTACTGCCACCTTTCAGAGCTCTGGGGGCTACATGGGCCTATGGATCTCACTGGATGTCATATCTGCAATACTGGTGGCAGTCGTCTTCATCGTACAGAGGTATGTGTGGTCTACGCAGGCATCGGCTCTGTCTAAATGCTTTGTGGTAGTTAAGTCCACACAAGATGAACTCTTGTTTGTCAGTGTGTTTTTTCTTTCTTCGAAGATAAGATGATATTGTGCACCCAATGAAACACGTTACATCATGGCACAACTTCAGCATTTAGTATAATTTCATCTTTTTATCTTTATTATTATCTTTATCTTTGTCATATCTAAGCATTATATATTGTCTTTTATTTTTTGTATGATCCAAGAAGAATTCCCCTCGATGATGAATAAAGTATATATATCTTATCTCTTATATATAATCTTATTTTGGGCACCCCTAACCAATCCATATTGTGTCTCCCTTCCTCCCCCCCCACCACCACCACCACCCAACCATGACGCCGCCCGCCCCACCATCCACTGTGTGCATGCAGAATCCGACTGTACGGCACCAAGTTCAGCCCAGAGTCCATCTCCCTGAACACGGGGCGCGCCAAGACCTCGTACCGCTCGCGCACCATGAAGGAGAAGCTGCTGAGGGCTGGGGAGGGCCCGGAGGACATGGAGGGGAGCAGCGGGGTCCTCAACCAGCCCGCCGTCTACTCCATGGCCTCGGGCCACCAGGCCTACTCACTCACCTCGCTGCCCGTCCTCAGTTCCGCTTCGTCGGTCAACGAGGGCGCTGCCCGCGAACTTTCGGCCGATTCGCCGGCTGTCATGGTCAGCTGTGATAAGCCGGACGTGTAGCTGTGTGGGTTTTGTTTTTCCTGGATACTACTACTCTCTAAGAGAGGACGACCAGAAGAAACATGGAGGAGAGTTTTAGAAAAAGATCGTGAAGGAATGGGATACACCTGGAAAGAGCTGGCAAAGATAGCACAGGAGAGAGCAAGATGGAAGTCCCTTGTCTTTGGCCTATACCCTGGTGGGGGTGACGGGCGATGATGATGATGATGACTACTCTCTGCATGCAATCAAACTGACTTGGCGTGCTTTGTGGTGGTGCAGTTTGAAAGACATTGATTGGTTTTAGATTATAGCAGTTGGAATGTGGGGGTCATTTCGCAGTGAGCGTGTGAAATCATTGCATGAACACAGTGTGAGGAGTGTTGGGGATTACATTTCTCCAGTGGAATACTTTTTTTTATTTATAGAATTTATAGAATTCAATTTTGGTGGTGTTAACGATGACTAGTTAAAACGGATTGGGCTTGCTGCAGAGCAAGGAAATGCACTCTATGTAACGTCTTCTTCCGTAAAGTCGCAGCCTTAGACTTGAGGATCGGAGCAACTGAGTGCTTTGCGCATCAGCAATCTATACTATACTACTTTCAGAGTGGATAGGCCTACTGTCAAAACGGCGGAGATCAAAATGTCAAAGACTGTCGTCCAATTGAAAATCACACATATTTTATTAAGGAAATCATAGGGTGTATTTCAACACGTGCCTGTTGTGACGATTTGTCACACCAGAAGAGAGCCAGAAGATGACCAATTTACCTGTCTAGTAAGTTTGAACAGTAACATTTCATAAGCTCTCAATCTAGTGCTAGAAGAAAAATTCTATAATTAATATTAATGGAGGTTTTGGTCTTTGTAGCATCTCAGTTCAAAAGACAAACAACAAACATTACAAACAAAAAAAAGAATAACTAAGAAAATTGTTTCGCATGAGTAAACAGTAATCATAAATGTTTGAACACAGAAATTTCCTCTTAGAGGATAGTGGATTCTTTTGGTCAGCCTGAACAGGTAGACAGGCCTCTGCTTTGATTGTTTGTTACACTACAAGGATCTTTCAACTGGATGTGATGATCACAATAATAACATGAAGTCTGAAGCAGAGTGAGATCAAAAGTTTGTCGTCCAATCTGTCTGGGAATGAGCGATGACTCGACTATGACAGGTTATCGTCGCGTTGTTGTTGCAGCTATGTATTGTTCAGGCTAAGAGAGGCAGGGCTAAGAATATAGCTGTTGTGTTCTCTTCGTCACTGAACAGGGAGAAGGTTAGGATTGTGAAGTGGAATCATGTGTGAAGACGAATCCTTGCTTGATCAATTTGAGGACAAGATTCGAAAACATCGTACCTGCTAAAATATGATTACAATATCATTTTTTTCAGATAGGATTATTTTGCATTGTACCCTTGGATTATTCCTCAGCTTTACAAGCTCTCATCTGGATGCAATAATAAATTATTTGATATTTGTTGTGCACTGAAGAATTTTACTTTACAACATATATGTGTGACTTCAAATAGTTTCAGTTTTTGCTTTCCGCTTTGAAGAGCTTTAAACAGAATGCAATACATGATCTATACTATGCTTCTTATAGTCATTATAATGTAAAGAAGATGTTGTATTCATTCATGCATACTGTTTGACTCTATTTTTGATGATGCCTGTTCTTCGAGCTTGCTGCAATGCTAGTAGTTGGGAATGAAGAGAAGAAATTGTTGTTTCCATGGGTTTGATCAGTGTTTCCTCGTGCGGTTAGTGCGTTGTGCATTCAGTATGGTGGTGCCATTTTGTGAGATGTCTATAAATAAATACGCTGCGTCGTCAGGTTGATGTGTAGTTGCGTACGGCAAATTGTGAAGTACACGTGTAGTGTCTGCCTCATGTTACATGTCCCGAGTTCAAATCCTGGGTCGGGTAGTTTGACATGATTTGGATGATCTGGGATGGTTGTCCCATCACTTCACCCATGTGTGAAATGGGTACCTGACTAGAGGCAGTAAAAGATCTTGTCAGCATGTTTTGTCTTTGCCTCCCAAGGATGTTGAGATGGCTCTGTAATACTGAAATGAAATGGACCTGTTGGATGAATAGAGCCACTGTTGTAAAGTGCTTTATTTTTAGGCTTGCTGTAGAGCAGAGTAAAGATATTTAAATGCTATTTATAATCATTACTATTCCGCAGCAGACATGATGGTTGGTGTATAGTTTACAGCAAATTATGACCTGTGCTGAATGTACAACAGTCGTTAGATCAAGCCAATGTTATCTCTAGAAATCCTGTTTTCCTGTTGCATGGTTGTGAGCTGACTATTCCATTCTAATCTATATTACGATGTTACCGTGTTTCCACACATGCACAAACATGCGATGGAAAAAAAATATTTCCTCTTGGTTTTTACTGGACTGCTAACAACACTTGTTTCTCCAAATGCATTGTTGCCATTTCTATTGACGGCATTTCCATTCATTGTGAAAATTGTTCCTCCTACCTTTTGTAATTACTGATCATCATCTGCTGTCCTCAGGAATAGATGGGATGCCTTCATGTCGCAAGTACCCATGCTCTACATTGTCATTGTGTTGATGCTGATATGACAGTGTGTCACTTGTTGTTACTGTTAGTCAACCAAAGAGCTACACGTTTGCTGTGCTATCAAGAATTAACGTTATTTTAACAAGTGTGACACACAAACCTGCAGTGAAAATATAACAATTCCTGATGACTTCATGAATGTATGTTCACATGTCATACACAACAGCAGTAACACAAAAAAGATTATAGTAAATTATAGCGAGTTTGGTTTACAAGTGGGTGACCCGAGTTTGAATCCTGATGAAAGCATTCTGGTCCTGGGTTGTGTGGGCAGTTTTCATGGCTGCCCACCCCTGTCCTATCGGAGACAGAGTTTAAACCGTAGGTCCCACCTCTTGTATAAAGTGTGGTTAGGGGTGTCAAGCGTTCAGTGATAACGCTATGCAAACAACTGTTGATGAACAATCATGTCATCCTACACCGGTGTATTGCTTTACAGGCCAAACCGATTACGTTGTGATTCATTATGAATGTACTGGTGTTGTTTTTTTTTTCATCTCAAAATTAAACAAAAATGTTTTGAGGGTGACAAATGGCCTCCTGTGCTAGTGTACCAAAGTCTTTTAGGATTGTCTATTGTCATTTCTTTGACAGAAACACTCACCTAGTGTTGGTTAAATATATCCGTTTTATGATAAAAATTGTAAAAAGGTGTAATAATATGGTGGGTGGGGGGGGGTTGTAAATAGTATAGTCCCCAAAATGTGTAAGATTATATTTGAACAGCCCCTAATGCAATGCGCAATGTTAGCCTTCTCAGGCAGTCCTCAACTAAGTGGCTTTGTCAGTAGAGTTTATAGTGGGTCTAGTAAACAAACAAACAAACATTGACATGCACTGTAGTAATTTCCACTTGTATAATAGATCACATTTTTAAAAGAGGATGACGACCAAAACTCATGTTCGTATTACGCTCTAGTAAATTATTTGTCATTCTTGTGTTGTGTCTGGTTTGTAAGTAATGAAATAATAAGCTAGAAAATCAAATGTCTGGTCATTTTCCATTATTATTGTGCCAGAAAAGTCGTTTTTCTTAACTATTGCAAGTTGTGATTCAATATAAAAATGTATTCTCTCTTCTTCTTCTAGGAACATGAATTCATTGGTAACAATTTTGAACTTGTACATTGGCCTTAGCATCCGTATCTACTGGGTGGACATGTTAGCGCTGCCGAAACAAACTATAGTTATTATTATTATTATTATTATTATTATTACTATTATTATTATTATAATTGTGAGTGAACTATCATTGCATGCTAATCTTGTTGGACCCCGATCTCTGCTTGTGGTGCTCGCAAGCCTGAAGCATTACATTACTCATATTAATGAATTTGAAATAACTATTTCCAATGAAATATCTTCCTTTTGTGTGTGTGTGTGTGTGTGTGTGTGTGTATACTTGCAGAAATGAGTTGGTAATATCAATTTCCAATGACGTATCTTTCTTTGTTATTGAACTCATATATTCATGAATTGGGAAAATCAATTTCAAATTAAGCTTCTTTTTTTTTTTACGCATTACTCATTTAAAAGACTTTGATGAATCAGTTCAATTAGTAATATCTACAACTTCCCAATGAAGTAGCCTCTTTAAAAAATATTTTTTTCTTCTTAAACATCTGCCTGTTGGCAAGTTTGACTGGTTAAAGAACACAGCTAATCTAATTGTCAACTTGAACAGTCTCACTTTGTTGTTGAGGCTTTTGTCACTTTATAAGGGGTTTCCGCACAACTTGAGACCTGTCAGTGAATCTTCTTATAAAATGGAATGAGTCTGATTCTGTTCTTGTTTGTTTTGTTTGCTTGTTTTTTGAGGGTTCTGCTAAGAACAACAACATGGAGTTTACCTAGAAATCATCTAGAAGCCATATATGTTTGTTTTGAGAAATCTGCTATTATATACAAATATGACAGAGTTCTAGCTATCATCTAGCAAGCAATCATTTTCATGCCATAATAATATGTCTAACCTCAACAAAGTGAGAAACTGCAGATGTTAAATTGAACAGCAACAGCAAGTTTGTTTGTTTTGAGAGTCCTGCTATACAAAGATATGACGCTACGATCTAGCTAGCAATCTGTCAATCATTTTCATCATGCCATTCACCATATGCAGAGCTACCCTGAATTTTACTACAAACAAACCTGAGTCCAATTGAAAAGTATGTTTTTTCTCTCCTATCCCCTTATATTATTGATGTCATAAAGAACATTGTATTATTATGATTCTATGTGCATGCATTCCAAGCACATTCAGGTGTGCTTAGCTGTCAACTGACCAATTTTCTGTGAACATTTCCACAAGTTTCCAGCGCAGGGCAGCCTGAATCGGTTTAGATTTATCTTCCTGGCTACAATAATTCCAAATCCTTTAATCCCTCGAGTGTTAATCCGACTGCTGTACAACTACGAAGGCTGCTGATGTATACAATATTTTACTGTCTGTCGGTGTAATGATTAGAACAAAAGCACATAATAGTAGGTATCAAAATACATGGCCGTTTGAAGATATAAGATGCATTTTAGGCTACTATATGGCATGCTAAAAGAACATGGAACCAGCCAGACTAGTTGGCATGACTGTCTCTAACTAAAGCCAAACATACATGGGTGGTGTCTGATGCAATCATAGTGTGGGCTTAAATGCCTAGATTTTTTTACACGCTCTACTCTTATGACTTAAATTTAAATGAAGAGATTCATGGTACAGAATGGCTCTTTCCTGCTTAGATTTTGGACACAGAATCACTCTTTAATGAATAGATCCTTAACATGGTATTGTTCTTTAATGAATAGATTCATGGTACAGAATGGCTCTTTCCTGCCTAGATTTTGGACACAGAATCACTCTTTAATGAATAGATCCTTAACATGGTATTGTTCTTTAATGAATAGATCCATAACATGGTATTGTTCTTTAATGAATAGATCCTTAACATGGTATTGTTCTTTAGTGAATAGATTCATGGTACAAAACTGCTCTTTAATTTTAATGCCTAGCTTTGTGTACACCATTGCTCTTGAATGCCTAGATTGCAGAGACAGAATTGCTCATTAATGTAAACCTTAATGCTAAGATTTTTCACACAGAATTGCTCTTTACTGCTTAGATTTTGGACACAGAATTGCTGTTTAATGAATCAATTCTTGACATAGAATTTCTCTTTAGTGCCTAGATTGTAGAGCTAGAATCGCCCTTAAATGCATACATTATTGGTACAGAATTTTGCTCTTTTAGTGCCAAGATTGAAAGAATTGCTGAATGGATGCATGTTCACAAAATTGATTTGTTAACTTGTGTGCGTAGCAAGCCAAAGAGACTGACATTCAACACTGAAGCATTGTGTATTATTGTGCTTTCAATCTGTTCCTTGACCAAGATTCACTCACATTCGTATTACACTTGTCATGTATTCTTTCGTCGTGGTCACACAAACTCCTTTACCTGTCAGCATACAGTCTTGAGTTGTGTTCACAGTCAAACTCTATCGTCATCATGCATTCAGGCTTATTGTTTTCAAAGATTCTTTCCTTGCTTTACACTACGGAGAGGTTGAAAATCAAGATCTTTTCTTCCTCTTACATTCCATTTCCAGTTGAATGTTGGAGTCATTGTATCGTCTTATGTGGATAAGACTTTATCAACGACACACTTTAAGAGATTACTAGTGGTTAACCCAATCTACGAATGGGACAGGGGGAAAGTCAATTTTTTTAGAAAGAATTAGCTATCGGGTAGAGCCTTTAAAAGTAATTCAAAGATAGGTCAATGAGCCATAGACACGAACGGATGATATGCCTTCATTTAAGTGTGTAATAAACCTAGCTTCCACAATAATCCATCTCAATCATAAGTCACTGTACAGAAACCTTTGGTTACTTGATTTGACCTATCATTTGGGAACATGTACATCAACATTGCAGTCTTGTATGTGCACCTATTTGTATTCAAGATTTGTTTTTTCTGTTTTTGTTTTTTCCCCCCTTGGGTTAGTCTTCTGATAGTTGTTAAAGTGCCCCCAAACCTACATGATGATGCTTGTTCTTGTACAAGGCTGCTATCATTATCATTCTTTTGTGCTTAAAAAAAGAAATGATGTGTTTACTTCTTTATGATTTGAGTTGTGTACTTTTTAACTCATTCCCTACTACTCTGCCAATTTACACGGTTTGACCAAGCCGTTTTTTTGTGCGTCCATTCTGTTTACTTACAGCGATGTGGCGCAAACTGCGGCTCATGGTAGTCTGGGAGTGACCTTCAGAGCCATGGCACAGTCTAGCTTTGCAAACCTGGTTAGATATACTTGTATAGTATAGGCCTACTTTCAAGCAGAGTTTGCCCTCTGAGCCCTGACCCAAAATGGCCGCTGTGCCTGGCCTCTTGAGCAAATGTTTAATATGACTAAGCTACTAAATTATACTGTACTGCTGTACCATCAGGAATTCAGTCTTGAGGTGTTACGGCACAGTGTAAGAAGCTTTTACTCCCGGGTGCTTTTTGTTGTTGTAGCAATGCAGTGTGTACATGTGTGTATCTATTCCTCCTCGGCCTGTCTAGAACGGATTGTCCCTTTGTTTCTGTACAACACTGTGAAGCCTTTCAGTGCCTGGTTCTCCTTTTCTTGTGATCCCAACATAGCCTACCTAGAGCCTTTCTCATTCTCCCATTCAAGGTATCATGGTTTAAACGTACAGTTGGAGAACGAAGAAGAAGAAGAAGAAGAAAGGGCAGTTTTCTTTTACACAAACAATGTCTTTATTAAGGTACTTTGATAACTTTGCCTGGGAATGAGATACTCTGGTTTGTTAATTGATAATTAATAATCATTATTATGATTATTATGATTATTATTATTATTATTTCTCTGGCCTCCTTTATCATACTCCCAACCACGCCTACCTCTAAACTGTCCTCGACACGATCACGACACGATCACGTACAAAATCTTGTTACTCTTTCTCACTTTATACTAACTATTTATTGATTGATTTTATTTTAAGTTACATAACCCTCGTACACAAACCACACATATTTATATTTCTTTCTCTATTATTCGCCATCATCATCATTATTATTACTACATCATTTATCATTTTTCTTTTTTTTTATAGTAATAATAGTTGAACATATAACGAGAAACTAGAAATGCCCCCCCTCCCCCCCTCTCTTTATTTGTTTTGTCCCCCATCAAGCTTGTTTGTACCCCCCCCCCCCCCATTCTTCCCTTTCAAAGGCCGTGTCATCAGCCCAACCCACTGTGTAGCCTTTCCAAATGCCTTTTACTCACTGTACATCTTCTGGTCCACTGCATTGAGTTTGCTTTATAATGAGAGAAGTTGTCCGCTATATAAATTAAATTCAGCTATTATTTTTTAAATTATTGTTATTATTTGTTTAACCTTTTTTTTTTATTACAAGAAAACAAAGATCTTATTGAGATCTTAGCATCAGGACTCGATCTCTACTTGATTTTTGTTGTTATTATTATTATTATTATTGTTATCATTATTATTATTATTAGTAGTAGTAGTAGTAGTATTATAATTATCATTCTATTCAATTATTTATGCACAGTGTTGGTAATGCTGAGTGAGTGTTGCTGTGTGGACGAGTCAAACGGAGTGTACATTGTGGGTTGTTTGGTATTTTGTATGAGTAGGCCTATGTGTCTAACATCTTCAACATGGTTATGGTATGATTCCGTAGAACTATATTGTAGAAGATTGTTAAGTGTGTGGGTGACTAGATCAGACAGTCTGTGCATTGTCCATTGTTTCTTATTTTGTATGGGTCTAATTTATGATTTGTGTTTGATCAATCTTCAACGTGGTGGTGTTACAGATGTTCTGTAGAAATGTACTATAGAAGATTGCTAAGTGTGTGGGTGACTAGATCAGACAGACTGTGCATTGTCCATTGTTTCTTATTTTGCATGGGTCTAATTTATGATTTGTGTTTGATCGATCTTCAACATGGTGTTACAGATGTTCTGTAGAAATGTACTATAGAAGATGGCTAAGTGTGTGGGTGGCTACAACCTGAGAGTGGATTGTCAATTGTTTCATATTTTGTATGGGTCTAATTCATGTTTTGTGTTTGATCAATCTTCAACGTGGTGGTGTTACAGATGTTCTGTAGAAATGTACTATAGAAGATTGCTAAGTGTGTGGGTGACTACAAACTGAGAGTGGATTGTCCATTGTTTCATATTTTGTATGGGTCTAATTCATGTTTTGTGTTTGATCAATCTTCAACATAGAAAATTTTCGTATGGATCTATTTTATGATTTGTGTTTGAGTTGGTGTTTTACAGATGTTCTGTAGAAATTATATTATAGAAGATTTTTGTTTGGATCTATTTTATGATTTGTGTTTGAGTTTGACCAATCTTCAACATGGTGTTTTACAGATGTTCTGTAGAAATTATATTATAGACGATTTTTAATTGTGTGTGTGACTAGATCAGACGACAGAGTGTGGATTGTCAATTGTTTTGTATTTTGTATGAGTATGTCTGATTCACGATGTTTTGTGTTTGATCTATCCTGAACATGATTATGATTTAATTTCTTTACTGAGCAAATCTTCCGTAGAAACATATTATAGAAGATTGTGAAATGTGTGAATAACCAAGTTTACGTGTGGATTCTGATTCTTTAATGTATTGTATTGTATACCCTTATTTCATCCCTTCTCAGGGAAATTTGCCTTAGTGTTATGAGCTCTGCTTTTCGCTGAAGCCAACACGCAGTCGCCACAGAGCAGCGCCTATCGGCCATTATATTTTGGTGGAGGGGAGGAGGGGTTATGATAGGGTTTCAATTTTGAATTTTGCCCGGACAGCGACCATAACTGGCCTACTCCTCATCAATGTAAAACTGCCAAGGGATCTTTAACGATCGCTACGTGCATACAGGACCTCCGATTTGATCGTCCTTATCCGAGAAGACAAGGTGCTCGGTCCCAAATCCCACCTATCAAGGAGACACGGGCTGATAAAACACTCAAAGTGAACACCAACTTTGAGCTGGCACAGGGTGAGTTCAAACCTGTGACCTCATGGTCGACAACTTGGTGTTGGCTGAATGCTCTACCCACTGTAATAACACGGCCCACATGTATATGTATAGGTATGATTTTTGTCTTATGTTAGATTTATCTTCAACATGGTTATGGTATTTCCCTATTGAACACACGTTTTGTAGAAGTTTGTTATTGCAATTTTTTTCCGTATGTTGACAATCATCCATAAGTTGTCATAAATCTATCAAGTTGTTCTACCTGTACCGTCGCAGGAAAACTAAGCTCCTATTGGAGATGGACATTGATATGTAGGTCTTACCTCTGGCGTCATCTAGTTGTGTCTGCTATAATAATAACAATAATAACATCACAAAGTGGTGTACAAACTCAGTTCTAACATGACACATGCACAGAGAACCAGGTGATCACCATCTCTCTGTAAATAGACAATAGTTAGTGCTGGAAAGCGCATTGAGCTTGCTGTAGAGGGATGAAATGTGCTGTATAAATGTGCTATTGTTATTATAGTTGACAGCTGTATGGTAGACATCATGTAGGCGTTGGGATCCTGTGGGTCTATGGTTAATGTTGTCATTACATGACAGTAGTTTACCGTTCACCATGCACAAGTTCTGATAATAAGTGTACAGCCTAAGACTAAAGAGTATAGGCAAGTCTAACAAGAGTGGAAACGCCTTGTTTATGGTGCGGCCCCAAAGCTGTGGTATACAATCAACAATAGCGCTATTGAT
>JAUELK010121156.1:0-11777 GCA_031471215.1 Gastropteron pacificum
AATCATCTTATCTTATCTTATCTTATCTTATCTTATCTTATCTTATCTTATCTTATCTTATCTTATCTTATCTTATATCAGCAGTGACCTGGTCAGAACCCCCTATTTAGAAATATTTTGGTATAACATTTTTAGGACTCTACTTGAGCAAAATGCTACAAATATGCAACCTTCGCTTGTAAACTAAGGTTGCTTGACAAATCTGTTAAATGACATTACTTTGCTCTGTTCTAAAAATATTGTTGCATATTTTATCCTAACAGAGAACGGCCTGAAGGTGGATTCCGTCGCAGAGATGACAGAGTAGAGCGTGAAGGAGGCTTTGGAGGTGGAGAGCGAGGACGTGGCCGTGGAAGAAGCAGGGGGCGTGGGCGTGGTGGAGATAGGGGTGGCTTTGCTGCCGAACGAGGTGGTGGTGGTGCAGGTGGAGGAGGTGGATTTGGTGGTGACCGAAAGAGAGCATTTGATAGGCACAGTGCTTCGGACCGCACGTAAGTCCTTTTTTTTTTTACTTCATTGTTTCTTGCGCTTGAAATTTTTCTTATTTACTCCAGGGATTTAAATCCTCCGTCTACGTTGCGATTCCACGCAATTTGTCACGGATGAGATCTGTGGTTTTGTACATCTACTCATCTACTGTAGTATCATTTTCTTTAAAACGGAATAACATTTTTATTTTCTTTGAAGTTTGGGTGTGAATTTTTTATTTAATCAGGACTACAATGCTAGTGGAAAATAGAAAAAAACATTTTAGCCCATGAAATATTGAAAAAAATTGTTTTAAGTGTGAACCCCTTGGCGCTTGAGGTCCCCAGACCCCCTGTGTTGCATGCATTTTTGGTCAGGCTATTTATATCCCTGTTTGTCGCAGATGTTTCTGCCCTCTTCAAATTGTGCTCCCTCCCATCTTTTGTTCTCGCTTTCAGTGATGATAATTTGCCAAAAGATTCGGAAAAAATGTGATGAATAATTCGAAAAGTGAATCCATGAAGCAGCATCCTGTAATCGGCGCTAGTTGTCCATTGCCCACTGTCCATTTATTGTCCAGGAAGAAAGTAAACAAAAGACCATAGGATTAGACCTACTCATATAATCGCAACAAAAGACTGACTGAGTGTCAAGTGAATCTTTTTAATGTAGTCACAGCTCGGAAGTTTAGCCTAGAAAACAATAAATCTGATTAACTAAGCCTTGATAGTGGAAATGATTTTTCCCACTACGAGTTTGTTTCTAAATAGAAAGACTGGTTAGATTTAGATTCTAGATCTAGGGTTAGTAGTAGTAGAAAGACGCTCCATGTCTATCTCTGAGGACAGTAAACAAACGGTAACGGGTGTGTGTCCCAAAGTAGATGACGTGTACATTGTTACTTTTAGTTTAGTGCTGCGGTTTCAACAGGTGGATCTAGATTTAAATCTAATATAGAAACTATTTCTTATTCTGTCAGCAAAGAAAAAATCTTAGTCATGCTGTCAATTGTCATGGGACTCTTAAGATTACCTTGTGATCCGTGCTTACTGCGCATCAATTTGGTTTTCCTAATTTTGACAATTTCCCATTATCATCACTGAGCTTTGTTTGGATGCTGGAGTTTTTTGAATGTGTGGTCCTCTCTCTCTTAAATGGGAGCCTTTTAAAAAGCATGTTTGTTTAGCTTGTAAAAGCTTCAGATGGTTCATTACTACTATATTTATAATGCCGCCGCCACCTGACTGCTTTTCCATTGACTAAATTTGTCTCAGCTTGCTGTATCACATAACAATGTCCCCCTTGCTGCTGCTATCTTCAGCTGTTTATGAATGTACTCTTGATTTAAAAAAAAAAATTGAATTGCTTGCATGGCATGTATGTGTGGAAGTTTGTTGAGTATATTCCTTTGTTGCTCCCAATTATGTTCTCTTCATTGATCCTCTTTTTTCTCCTGAAAATTACTTATGTTGCATGGTGTGGAGAATCTGTATTTGTTGGCATGTGCTTTATCATAATTAATGGCTAATCAGTTTTGAGTTGTTTTCAAAAGGCTGCCCGATTTGTATCTAGTTTGCGAATGTTTTCATTGGTAACAAATTTTTCTCGAGAAATTTACCTTTCCCCTTAAATGTTTCTTCAGGGGAGTGAAGGCTGTTGAAAAGAGAGATGGTAGCGGTGCACACAATTGGGGAAGTTTCAAGGATGACATAGAGTAAGGACCAAAATAAACTCAGATTTGACTCATGTAATATGGCAGTGCTTGTGATGATGAAGCATTTTCAGCTGACACTGTGATGCGCTTTACCGGATGCTGATCAAGCAGCCTCATTGTATATATATTCTAATGGTGCAGAGCGGATCTGTCGCCAATTTTTTGCTGGAAAATATGTCATCAATGGCATAAAGCTAGTAGTGTTTATAGAGAATAGAAGAAATTTTCCAGCAAAAAAAACCCCAACTAGTGGCAGATCCACTCTGTTTGCACTGTATGTATCTCCCTTTATTTCAGTTTTCTTTCAAACCTTTTAAAACATTTTTGGCTTTAATTTTATTTATTCGTGTTTTATATTATTTTGAAAATTATTAGCATTGTTCAGTAAATGTTCTTGTTTTTTTTTCCCTTTCAATTTGCACTTTCTTTTGTTCACTCTTTTTGCTTTGGGAACTTCTAAGTATGCAACGAATGAAGAATAATCATGACGTGTTTTCATACTACAGGTAATGTTTTGATTTACAGTGAATTACAGAGTTGTTCCCAATTTAAGTATAAGTGCAATGTAGAAGCTGTTTGTATATTTCAGGGACCAAGAGCAGCAAAATGAATCTGCTGATTGGACTGGCACCCAAGAACCCAATGCTGAAAATCCAGAGGCCAGGTATTTTAAATTCACTCTTTGAATTATCAGCACCACAGTAATATTTTGCAGTACATTTTGATTAAATTATATTACCCCTAAATAGTCTGAAAATGTGTCCCTCTCACATCTTGAGAAACTAATTTCAGACCACCCACAATATTTTTTGCCGAAAGAAGAATTAAATAAAATAATTCTGAATATCTTTTGATTTTATCTCGACATATAGAAGTACAGGTACCTGACAATTCATCAGACTGCACACTCCTATTGCAGGATGGAAGTCATTAAGCTTGAAAACGCACTCCTGTAGGGAAAGTTTTGGCATTTTTAATTCCGCTTTTTTTCCTTCTGCCAGTCATTTTCCGCTTTTTTTTCCGCCAGCCGGTCATTTTCCTCTTTTGGCGGAATCCGGAAGATGAATCCACGAAGCAGCATCCCGTAATCGGTACTTGTTGCCCTTTGCCCACTTAATGTGCGTGTAGCGCGGATATTAATAGAGAAAGAAACTAGACAAGTCTAGGATCAATACTCAAGACTTCGATAATAATCGCAACCATAGGCGTAACAAAAAGACCCGACAGAGTGTCTACTGCATCTTTCTACTTTCGCTTTCACAATTCCGCGATCGCAAAATTGAGGTGATAGTGTCTAGATCACTGCTTGGACCTATAGAAAACGATAAATCCATTGATTACATCGTGAACAGCGCTCACCGCGCAGCGATTTGGTTTTCCTCTTTTTTGACAATTTCCTATTACAGGGCTCTCAGACTTCCGCGGTTGTCAAACCGCTGATTGCCGCGTAAGCACGATCGGCCGAAAATTGCGTTCGGCGCGGATCGCCACGGTTTGCATGACGGGCCGAAAATGCGTTTGACGCGGAGGTCCGCGAAAGCACAACTTGACCGAAAATTGCGTTAGATGCGGATCGCATGACGAGCCAAAAATGTGTTTGACACGGAGGTAGGTCCGCGTAAGCACGATTTGACCGAAAATTGCGTTAGGCGCGGATCGCACGACGAGCCGAAGATGTGTTTGACGCGGAGGTAGGTCCGCGTAAGCACGATTTGAACGAAAATTGCGTTAGGCACGGATCGCACGTCGAGCCGAAAATGCGTTTGTCGAGGAGGTCTGCGTATGCACTATTTGGACGAAAATTGCGTTAGGCGCGATCGGACCGAAAATGCGTTGGGCGCGGAGTCCGTGAAATCACGATTTGACCGAAAATGGCGTTAGGCGCGGATCGCCGCGAATGCACGATCGCAGGGCTGCCAACTGTCCCGCGTTACATCCTCACTTGACTGAAGTTATTCTTTTTCCTTATTTTTGTTTTCACTCTGATTTTCCTTCTAATTTGAGCCAATTTTACATTTCTTCTGACTTATATGATAAGACATATGAAAATGACTAAGAATTTCTGACAACTAGGTGAGAGACTACTGATTTGTTGATCCTCTAGTTGTCGGCTCTGCCCTGGACCCGCACACATTTGAAAACAATTCCTCCTTTTTTTTAAATTTCCAGAGTGGCAGCTGTGTTATTAATGCCAAAGTCAAAAGGGTAAAATAGTTATGCTTGGAATTTGGAAGTCGTTTTCGGCCACTAAAAATGTCTTGGGACCTCGCTAAGTTCAGGGGTTGGCATCATTTCTCACTGAGAGCCCTGCTATTATCATCACTGAATAAAGAATGATTAGATTTAGATAATAGATCTAGAGTTAGTAGGAAGACCCTCTACCATGTCTACCGAGTGAGTAGCTGTAGGCCTGGCTGTACTGAGTCACTGACGACTTGAGTATAACAGGTCCGTGTATCCCTATATCAAGATTATGTGCACTTGATTTACTTTAGATTTTGGGCTTCGGTTACAATACAATAGGTAGATCTAGATAGCTCTGTAACTAAGTAGTTTAGGCCTGCGGTAAAATTGCTTCCTAACTTTTATTTAGTTACAATGCGATTGATTTGTGCACATGCCGTGCCTCCTGTTGGTTCGCCCTGATTTTCAGTGAATTATAGGATAGTGGCAACCCTGTATATAGGAGGCTGCTTTTCGGGTCTGTGCCATTAGTAGGGTTGCCCGTCTCCTGAATTCCCCTTTTTTTAAAATACTGGTCATTTTGTATACGTGGAGGTTAAAGTTATGCACTGCTCATCTGCAAGTATTATTACTGTCTTCATAGATTGCTTTGGCAATGAAGATGGCTTCCCCAAACCAGAGTAGGGGCCTTGTCCCTACATTATCCTTCAGTTTAATTCTTAACGACAGAAATACTTGCCTTTCCATTGGTGGATGTACATTTATGTAGATCTACCACTAGATTTGACTGAAACTGCCTTTTAGTTTCAGAAACTGTTTATACGTTACACTAGATCAGTTCTATCACAAAATAAAAATATATAGATCTACATGTATTTAGAAGGGGGTAAAAGTTGCATACTTTGGCCCAAAAATTTCAATCTAGAATCTAGATCTCTGGACCAGGAGAGGGCAGAATATGTGTTTAAAATAGTAGTTTTTCTTCAGCATCAGGGGGCCTGCGGCAGCCCCCAGACCCCTGCCCAATTTTCCTCCATTTTTTGGGTGTCTTGTTGGAAGCACTGCTAGTTGCCATGCCGAACTGAAACGCAAGGGTTGTCCCTCTATTCTGCATCCATGAATGCGATGTCAGTAGGCTACTACTATTGCTCGTAGTTATTATTGTGCTTCCTCTTTTACTTTCGTTAAACGTGGTTCAAATTGACAGTTTGTTGTTATTTTGGATAGAGCTAGATTAGACGTAAAGAGATAGGTTGTGAATATTGCTAGATCTAGTTCTAGAGATCAATTTCTTTTCTTCAATATAACTAGATTCTAGGTCTCGAGCAGCCATATTTTTCATTTTAAAGCAGTACCCATCACACGGGTGGAATACAAATGTGTATACAAACTTTTTATTATATTTCTAGTGGTGAAATTATTTCAATGGCTGCGCCACCGTGTTGAACTTTTTTCACAATATTCAAGATTCTCCGGCGTCAGTGTATCGTTTCTCAGAAAGGTGTAAAAACGTAGGTTCCACGTCATATATAATCTGATTGTGTCGCCAGGGGTGTAAAACTGAACTAAAATAAAAACGAAGAAAAATCGGTGTGTTGTGTGTATGTAAAACCCAAACAAAGTAAAAAAGGAAGTTCAGGGTTGTTGGTTTTTTTTTGCGAAGGCATCCCTGTTATTCCTTTTATCTACAGCTTCATCATTAATGATTTTTTTCTGAGTATTCTGTGGCATACCTGCAATGTGTTTGAAATAATTTCCAGTTCATTGTTTGTGTGAAATGAGGCCCTTGGGCTTTGTAGTATAAAAAACCCTCAGAACACTTGGATTATGTCATTTGTATTACTGAGCCACAGTCTTTTATATATTTGGACCCTTTTAAAAAAAAAAAGCTACCGCCAACAGTGAACTGAAATTATTTTGGCATCTATTCTATATGGCACACAGCTTATGTATATCCTCCTGATTAGTTATTCCTATTCTGACAGTGAGAATGCTGATGCTGAGCAGGCCCCTAAGGAGGATCCCCAACCTCAGGAGATGACCCTGGATGAGTATAAGAAGCTGCAGTCTCAGGCCAAGGCCAAGCCCGGGTTCAATGTTCGCCAGGCTGGCGAGGGTGTAGATACCGCTCAATGGAAGCAAGGGCGTGAATACCACAAGAAGCATGATGAGGAAGACGAGGATGATGAGGAAGAAGAAGAAACTGATGAAGATGATGAGGTAGGCCTAATTAAAATAATTCGCATCTGGTTGTGTTTTGGTGACATTGTTGCCAGCCTTCACATATTTTCTAGTTGCCAATAGATACCAAAAAGCATCACCTATTTGCCAACATTTCGTTTGTGAAAGGCAGAGATTTTATAGATCGCCTGCACATGGCTTCCGGTGTAATGTGCCAATCGGCTAGCCTACCAACGGCCTTTTGGGAAACACAGTGTTGTTGGGTTAAAGTTATGCACGATTAACAGTACGGTATAACATTTTTATTTGACGATGCCTTACCGCTGTTAATTCATTGAATACTAGTGAGTAAAATTCATATTTTAGGGATTATCCAGCCATGTTTTCCTCTTTGAATGATAGTTTACGAACGCGTGAGCGTGGCCTAGATCTAATCTCTAGGTAGACTTGTTAGTGCGAGAGTAACCGTTCGCGATATTTTGACTCCATTCATTGGACGCTAATCTCTGATCAGGACATAAGAGCCTAATTTAGCAGGTTGCTTACACTGGACCAACATACAAAGCTAAAAAAAAAATTAAAAAAAAAGATCCATGGTTTGATTTGAGGAAGGAGGCCAAATAGAATCAGTGTCAGGACGCATTCAACAGGGCTACTTGGCCATACCAGATACCAGTAGGCCTACCATTTCCACTGTCATTCTGTTCCAGCCAAGATTTCAGTGGGATTATCTTTACAGCAAACAGTTATACATTATCAAATATATTTAGATCAATATATATTCTACATAAGCTTACTAGTATCTAGAAGCAAACCACATTTTAAATTTGTTATGGTCTGTTTTATTCTTTCATATGGGCCTAGAGCATAGATCTCACTACTAGATGTATGGCATTTTTGTCAGCATGTTGAGCAGACAAAATATTGATCAGTTAGGAAGTAGCACAACTGTTAGATTGTTTTTTGTTGTATTTTTACACTGATGCATTTTTCACCACGATGTTCACTTCTTTGGTATACGTCTTCATTCAGCTTGATATTTATCAGCTTTCTATCTCTACATTTCAACGTAGCCTGGTCATGGAAAAACAGTCTGGTTGTGGAAATGTTGTGGGTTTTTTTTTTCCAGCTGCCTCTATATGTTAATCTCCCGCTTTTTGAAATTTTACCCAAAATGGTACTTACTGGTGGCCTTACCCAAATACTTAATTGTCCATAGATTTGCTGATTTTTCCCTTGTTTAAATAGAGTCCATGTAACAACATTTTCAATCTTCAACAGGAGGATCGTCACGGACGTGGCAAGCAGCTGGTGACTGACATTCGCATCACCTTCAATGACAACCCCCGCCGTGGCAGGGGAAGAAGGGGAGGCCGAGGTGGCATGGAGCGAGGTGGCATGGAGCGTGGGCGCGGCGGACGAGGAGGAGGAGACCGTGGAGGTGGTATGCGGGGTATGGGCAAACCCCGCGAGTCTGCTCCTCGCTTTGACGATGAGGCTGACTTCCCTTCCCTCATCAAGTCTGCAGCCTAAGGCCTTTGCAGCAAGAAATATTCAGAATGCCAAGTAGGGTGTTACCCACTTTGCTCTTGCTTCCTCGGTGTGTGAGCACAGATTTATACAATGAAGTTTTTATTGGATTCGTCCAAAGTGTTTCCTTTATTTTTTTTTCTTCTTTTTTTTTTTCCTCCCTTGTCAGGTGATTCTTTCCACTTTTTCACAAATGGAGAACTTGAGCATACCTGATTATGAAGAAGACTCTTCATTGGTTTCAAACTCTTATGGAGTTGATTTGACGGGGGCAATGGGGCTCAGATCTCCTGACTTGACAATTTCACTGTATGACAGATTTTGACACATTTTGTTGTTACTGGAGGATTATATGGGGCAATTTCATGCTGAGAATTAGTCCCTTGACCAGCAACAGGTGCCATGTAAAGTTCTCAAGTGCACTGTTACTTGCTGTGAAGTCATTGGAATGGTAATGCAACATGTTTCCAGGAATGGTTGGTCAGTGATTTTTTTATGAGTTTCATTTCACTCTGATCTTGTTTTACGTAGATAACACAAAATAAGGCTGTACAGACATTTCATCGCGAGTACATCTTTGGTCGTATTCAAGCTCATTATACCTGTCATGCCCATGCACAATGCTGATCATCAGGGAAGTCATTTTGTTAAACAATTTATTTGATAATCAGACTTATGCATGGGGGACTCTGAGAATCACATGGCATATCCTAGATAGCCCACTGCGGTGTCAAGGTTACTACATTCATTTGTGCACCATTGCATTACTCATCACAGACTAACTTTTCACCCATCCATTGATCATTTTATGCTGTATTTATATGCCTGACATACTTTGTGCTATGTCAAGGATATTGCTTTTAAAGTGAGCAGGTTTTCTTTTTTTTCCTTTTTTTTTTCTTTTTTAAAATATATATTATTAATCGTTATTATTTGAATTGTTTCTTGATATGTAGCAGATTGGCTCAGGATGTACTATTTGAGGCACTCTGTTCAATTTGAAACCAAAAAAAAATATGAACGAAAAAAAATGCAAAACCGTTGCCCACTGCCGGTAGCTCGAAGTGAGAAACAAGAATATGATCTTAGCATTGAGTGTGTTGAATGATCTACTGGTTTGTTATTGTTGTCACAGTTTAACCTGTTCTCATTTTGTACATTAAGGAAGCTGAGAGTTGAATATTTGGCAAGTGTGTTGTATGAATGGTGGGAATGTGATCTTGTGTGAAACATGCAATAGTGCTGCTTAACCTGTTGGCTCATTTCATGTTACATGTGAGATAGTTCAAACCACATGTGTGCAGTCTCTGAAAGTGAAAAAAATAAATATCCCTTTTCCTGATACCTGCCCTTTGTTCATGGTCTTATTTCATCTTAGTACTAGTACATTTTACTTTTACATGAAGTACATGATGATGTATTATTATTAAATAGTAGCCCTACTTTTTTTAAATTATTTTGTAAGGTACTACATAACTGAATTAATAATACAACAATGGAAGCCTGATATAGCAACGGGGATGATGGGACCAAAGTAAAATCATTTATCATGTGTACATGTAGTAAGGAAGGTGGGACAATTTGACACTAGATTTCTTTGCATTCTCTTTTACACTATCATTATAATTATATCATCAGTCAGCACCGCTGCATGCCTGTTGGATCGCATACGCCCTGCTGTAACCGTTGAGGTTTCCAATCTCCCTGTTAGTGTTATTATTATTGTGAAAAAAAAAAATTAAATTAGTGATCACCTGGAAATTTAGATCCTAACTAAATGTACATGTAAAATATTGACTGGCTTCAAATTTCGAGAAATTGCAGAATTGTCCTTTATTTATAATGTATACATGTACAGTACATGTTATTGTTATAATGGAAAGAAAGAAACGGATCATGTGCTAAACTTTTTGTTCAGTTCAGTCCCCCAAGTTTACCGTATCCGTAGTTAGTCCACTGTATCATCATATATGTACTGCCATATTGTTGGTTTTGTCCTTGATCTAAATAAGTACATTCGCAATATTAACATAGCCTACACACTACACACATGTGGCATTTCGACCATAGCACCGAAGACGCGAATTGATTGACAGCACTGGTCTCGTAATGGCGGAAGCCGAAAAAAGCTGCTACTGCTATATTTTATAAAAAAAACCACAACAAAAACAGCACTAACTACTTCATTGTACAATGTACTAGACTACAAAATAAATACTACTTTAATACTACTACCATTCAATCACCTCCCAAAATAGTGGATAGGTAATAGTAATAGGTGCACTACACAATACATGACATGATGTATGTCCATATTGTTAATAATAATACTGTTACTGTTAACACAGACCCCGTTATACCGCCAAACTCTTATATACTGCCAACTTTCTCTTGGTCCCAAAGTTTGCGGTATAATGAGTTATCTCATCGTAGACTAGAAATAGAAGACATCATGAATGTAGTAGTTATTATAGTAGTAATAGTAGACATATATATGCTGCATAGTTTGAGGTGGCTCTTAATCTTATCTATAGATCTAGATGTAGTTACTAGTAGTAGTAGTAGTAGTACAGTAAAGACAGCATAGATGACTACATACTACATATTAAATAATTAAATAATTGAAATTTCTGAAAAGACAAAATTGCGCATTGAAAATTGCTGAGCTTTCCACTTCCCATGGAAAACTGGAAAAGCAGTTTTCAGATATGATGACGACATTCGTTGGTAGAGAGTGGAAGGAGGTAAAATAAAAACGTATAAATTCAACCAGCTGCAGGATTCTCGAAGTAAAATCAAAATTATGCCTACATCTAAAACAGATGTGTATACAATTTACAATTAGGATTGTATATGAATTTATGATGCATGCAAACTTAATAAAAACACAATGAAATGACAGTTGACAGTGACAGTAGTGACACTGAAACGTCTGACCTGTTGAGATAGTGACAACCATTACTTTTCCACTGTCAACAGTCAACAGGCCTACCCTGTGTAGGCTTTACCTTACCAGTACAAAGATTGTGCCCGTACTATTGCATAATGATGGCTTATTAAGTTGAGATGTTTAAGTTTAAATCTAAATAGGGGCCTAGATCTTGGCCTTAACTGCAACAGTAACAACAGGTTGCGAATCCCAGTCGAATTCGTTGGGTTAAATTTAAATTGAAAAAGTTTGATTGAACTGATTGATAGATGACATTTCTTCTTTAAATTTAAAGTAAAGAAAAGTTGTTTGTTATGAGTTGAAGTTGAAGATCCAGGCGTTAGAAGTTAGACAATAAAGACAGTTCCCTATGCTGGGGCCATGCTCACTGTTTTTATTTTAGACTCCACCAAGCGAAATTTGAAGGGAAAAAAACGGAATATGACTTGGTTGTAATTTACTGGCGCAAAAAAAAGAGAAAAAAAGGCCTGAATATGACAACGCGCGGAATACCCATAATATTATTATAGTTATAGACCTTGTACCAGTACTAGTATTATAGTAGTACTAGTAGTAGTAGTAGTAGGCCTAGAGCCACCAGCACCCTGTTCGGGTGCCCGCAATGTGCAACTTAGCTCAGTGACGTCACACACAGAATTTTATACAAAACTAGCCTAGTAGTAGTACTAGGTAGTAGACCCGGTGCAGCTTCGCTTGCAAAAGATACAATGAGCCCCTTTCCACTTTCTTTCCACTCTCATCCCCCCCCCC
>JAUELK010121267.1:0-11776 GCA_031471215.1 Gastropteron pacificum
TGTTGTCTAATAAACTGTAGTACCAACTCCAAGACGTCTGTTGATCCCAGGACCAACTCGAAGGTGAAATTTCATGGACATGAAAATATAGTGAAAAAGTCCTAACATATGGTTGTTATGCTCCTCAATATAAAAATTGACATTTCTTTAAGGATGAATCCACGCAAATATAGTAAACAAAATAATAGCATTCAGACATCAATTTCACTATAATTTCTTGATTTTACTGTTGGATGTGATGCAAAGTGAGCGGACATGAAAATATTACAACAAAATCATTAACTGTTTCTCATAATAAAATGTGACATAGATGTTAAAGTAGAAATACATACAAATATAATGTGTTAAAAACATAGCAGTCAGACATCAAGTTTACAAGATTTTTGATCTTACTGTTGGATTTGATGCGAAGTAAGTGGACATGAAAATATAGTGAAAAAGGTCATAAAGTGTGGTAGATATGCTCCTCATTATAAATAATTGACATCAAGGCTAAGGAAGAAGGTACTCACAAATAAAATGTATTTAAACAATAACATTCAGACATTGATTTTACCAAATTTTTTTTGATTTTACTATCGGATGTGATGCCGACATGTTCATGTCCTTAGCCTGATAACCCCAAATTTAATTGTGCTAAACAATAATAGGAAGATCATCACTTTTTATGAAAAATGTTCTGATTCCTCACAAAAACAACAACAAATGAAACGTATTTTCGGTAAAAAAAACATCATCGTAAGTTCAATTCTGTCGTTGTGATGTTTAGTGTTGGTTGCGATGATTGAAAAATCTTGGACATGAAACAGAAACCTACCGTAAAATGGAAGAAATTGGTAACGAGAGAAGACAAGGAAAGTAAAAATGTGTCCCTGTCGGCGAAACGAAACATGATTGCTTTCTTATCGATGTTTTTGTCGGTTGTGATTTAGGACATGAAAAGCGAAAATCAAAAGGATTCTCCGCGCTTTTGAACTGTTTAACTTTTCCTGTCAAGATCTTCACTCTGAATGATGACTCCATCCATTTCTGGTGTGAATAAACCAACTTTTGCTTTGTTTAGTTCGTAATTACTTCTGTTGTTGTGATTCTATCGGCACTAAATCTTGGGGCATGACTCATCACAACCGACAGTCAAAACATTATCAAGCTCGTGCTAAAAGTCGGACGTGCGTATTTGATCTAGATATCTAGATCCATAAATACTGATAAATATGCCTTTTTTCATGTGCTTTTGGGCTAAACTAAGAACGATTGCAGAAAATTGAGTATTAAATGCAATTCAGCACTTCAAAGTGGTAGTACTCAAAGTGACACATTTTTTGGTAGCTGATGTAAGGCCTATTTTCGTTTTTCAAATATGATAATCAAAAACACACAGAAAGCAAGAACACAATTTTATCTTATGTATTTCTCTATTCATTTTTCTTTCAGAAAACAACAGCTACTCAACAAAAAAAGTGAACAACATTTGTACATGAAAGGAAATAAAAGCAACCCCTGTTTACTCAACCTTTTTTCGCAGTTCCAGACATGGACTGTGAGCGAGTAGCAATTGGCCGAAGAGTTTTTTCATCTCCCTTCCATTTCATTGTCACTTCCTCTTTATCCACAATGTGACACATTTCTAGGAGACAATGGATAAGTGGTCATTAAAACTGACAGAAGTGATCCAGGTTTTACCACTCTCTATCATGTTCCTCATTAAGCTTTAGAGGTTATCACACACATTTGTAGCTACATTTTATAACAATTGACAGCACACAGTTAACCATATTGTCAGAGCAAAAATTGTGATTTTATAAACTGGATTTTATGCATTTTCAACCTTCTTAAACATAAACAAGGGGGTAAAAAAGAACAAGTTCATTTCTCAAGATAATCCTGACTAAAACATCATGTTCCTATGACATATAAACCTTGCCACAATAGTCAGTACTTCACTGTGTGGTTCAAATTGAAAAATAGTTGACATGAAAAGAAAAAGATGAGATCATCAGAGAATGATGTCTACATTGAGTAAGCTGTTCTTAAAACTAAGAGAGATACAAATGTCTTACCAGTGTAGAAGACAAAGGATTCTTCATCCTTCATGAGTTTGATCACAATCTTGTTTATGAAATGAAGGATGTTTGGGATGGGAGACTTTTCAACGGCCTTCACTGATTGAGGTCGCTGTGTGGATTAAGAGTACAGGTTGTGACATCAAATGTATGCCTGCCAATAAAAACTAGGCAAAAACTATACGGATATGAGAAACCTTGCAAACTTGAATTAATGACTAGCATTGTGGAACAAGGATGTGAACATTTAGTTGCGCTCAAATTAAATATGATAAGCGCATGACACAAATTGCAAGGGTGGTAGAATGTTGATTTTGGGTAAAAAAAAGTGCAGGGTTTGAATTCCAACAAAAATGAAAAATATGATATTTTGATGGACAAAAGTTTTGTGTCATCCTGTACAAAGAAATATGACTGTGGTGGTTAAGCCAATTTAACAGAAATGTACATCATGAAAGCAGATTTGAAATCAGTATGAAATGGAAAGCCCCTGCTAAGACAAAGGAACAAATTCTTCCCATTTTTCGCAAACTGGTGAAAAAACAAATTCACCATTTTTTTTAAAGGCAAAAAAGTAGTCTTCTCTTTCTCGAGTGGGTGAAGCAATACCGTATTCATACTTTCTCTCGGTGTCTAGATTTTGAACAGCAACACTTTGTTGTCAGACAAAAAGTGAATGAAATTTCAAACATGAAAACATTAACGCATAAAGAAAACAATAAAAAACTCATTCAACAAGTGGCATCCATACAGTAAATGTGCTTCAAATATAAAGATCCTTCTCTTACAGTTTAATATCAGTGGTAACAAAAGCTAAAAAAAAAATAAAACAACGTGAAATCAAAAGCTAACAAACTAACATCTAAATAGAACAGATAGATGAAAAAAATGAAACACACTAGATACAAATTACAAACCCTTTATGGACAATAAAGTTAAAAATGTCTTATCTTAACTTACAGGAAAGCAGGTCAGGTTGTTTCGTAAGGTGGATGCTTCGTCGTTAGAATTATCCCACAAACACTTTGGAAGAGAACAATGAATACACAATAACAACAATCACATAAACAAAGAAAAAGGAAAATCTTGCTACTGCCTACAATACAATATGGAGTAGAAGTGATACATTTCTATGTATAGGCAACAATATTCTGGTATTCTGAGACCCATTCCTTGTCTATTGGTTTATATCCAACAAGACATATTTAGAACTAGAGAGCCATCTTTCGCTCTGCGTGTCAGCCCAAAGTGAAGCCACTTGATAAGCAGAAAAGCCTGCTATTGTACGTCAAAATTGCTATACATGTATCATCAGTATAACAATTTTACCATACAATTGTGGGCCAAACTGCTTACCAAGTGGCTTCACTTAAGAGCAAGAACACAGCTCTCTAGCTCTAAATATACATCTTGTTGTTAATGTATATCTTGTCTATATATCAGTGTGTAGATCTAGATCTATAATCTAATGTAAAGTATAGATCTAAACGTAAACACTTTATTCAAATCTAATATATTATTAATCATAATAAACAATACCATCTAAAAAAAAGACATACATACTTGTAAGACATTTCCAGGCAGTCAGCTATCTCAATGTACTTTACAAACTATTGTTATCCCAACACAACTGATTCATTCAAGCACCAAAATAAGCCTTACAGAAACTATGTTCTGGTAGACTGACCTTTTTCTTGCACACACATTGTGTAAAAAACAAAACAAATGGCAAGTAAGATTGGATAAGACAAGTTTGTTTTCCTCACAAGCAGAGTTTGTCTTGTCGACCATACAACATACATATATATATATTACAGGCCTGCCACTCAAAATGTATTGAATCCACTGATTTTTTTTCCCGTGGCATGCACAGAACACATGGCCTACTCTCAACAACCAAAATGTTTATTTTTAACGTAGCTCCAATCACAACAAAAAGGAGAGTAAAGAGTATTAAACCGCAATGTTAATTACTATTTTATTGTAAAAACAATTTCTGTTCTTTACTAAACGTGGGCAATATAGGCCTTGACCCTTAACAGATTTTGTACAGTTGTATAGATCTAGCAGAGATACACAGACATCAAGGTCTATATTTTGACTATTGAAGCAAAGGAATGCAACTTTCTTTTTCATTAGGCCTGAGCATTGGGGGTTCTATTTATAAGTGTGTAGATCTAGATCTAGATCTATAATCTAGTGTACTGTATAGATCTAAATGTAAACACTTTTGAAAGGCAGTCTCATTCAAATCTAATCTAGTGGTCTGATACATCCATTGGAATGACATGTATTTCTGTTGCTAAGAATACTAAGATAAGAATCCAGGCCTCTACTCATTTGGGGACCACGATCTTCATTGGCAAAGCAATCTATGGACCAGAGTAAGCTTGAGAGTAGATCTAGATCTAGATCTGTGGGTTCTTGTTCTTTTTAGTCTAGATCTAGCTAGATCTAGAATCTCTACTCATTTATAAAAATTGAAATGAAGTCTATAAAAATGAAAACAAACAAACTGGACCACTGTTAATGAATCTTAAACAAAATAACACCTGAGAACTGTGATAAATTAATGTTTAAAGAATGTAGAATTAGAGTACATCTATCAATTGTTTATCAGTACCGCTAGAAATCCTGACGCAATGAGAAAATGGTCGCATTCGCGCAATACGGATACTGTTTTCATTCATCTTTTCAAAATCAAAGTCATTTTCAGCCCTCTGCACGTCAAAGAACACAAAATACAAAATGATCTGTTGGATGTGATGTGATGCGAGTGGACATGAAACTGTGGTAGTATGCTCCTATTATAAAAATTGACATCAATACTAAAGAAGAAGTCCACTCAAATATAATGTGTACAAACAAAATCATTCAGACATCAAGTTAACCCTAATTTCTTGATTCAACTATTGGATGTGATGCAAAGTAAGTGGACATGAAAATATAGTGAACAAGTCCTAATATCGCCTACTCTCAATCAAGCCTAATTTCAATCACGAACTAGCGTAAGCCTCATCCCTGACACAGTGTTCGGGATCATACTCTTGATAAATTGAACTCGGGGTCTACCAACATCTCTAAAGAGAAGTATACTGATTTGGCTTCCCTTTGTTCTGGCCCTATATCTACAAACAAATTCACAGAATATTTTCTATCCACGGAAGAGTGGCAGGCCTGATATTACTATGATATGGTCGAATTCAGTCTATGAATTCTGATTTTATAGTATTCATACACATTGAGATTTGTCTGCAATAAAACTTATTCAGATTAAATACATCTTACATTGCAGTAGAGGTTCCATAGGGTCTTGACAGTGAGGAATTTCTTCAAGTCCACTCCATTGTCCATGAAGAGCTGGACAAAATCTGCACGGTTCTGTACTAGTGCAGTGAACATGGCATCATACAGGTGCTGAATCTGAGGGTCAGTGAGAAGGCGTTGAAATAAAGAATTGTGTGTTTTTATTAGGTCAAGTGACACAAATTACAACCTTTTAGGCTATATTCACTTGCATGACTATAAATACATTTTTTTTCAAAAAGAAAAGCTGTTGATTGGTTGCGTGCGTTAACTCCTTATCTGATTGTGTTTATTTAGTTTGGGCTGGGAGCGAGGGGTTGGGGGGGGGGGGCGGGGTTCCCCCCCCCCCCCCCCTTCCTTACCCACGCTGCTAAACAAGCCCCTGTGGCGTGGGTCTTCACTCAACCAACCGTGACACCATCGGTTTTCACTGCTTAGGCGAAGAAACACGATTTTCTTGTTTTGCCATTGTTTCCCCCCGTGATATCTCCCGATCTAACCATCATAGAACATCCATCAAAATTGCACTTTAAAGTTTGTATCAAGACCAACAAGACGATACCAAATATATCCCCAACAGTGTAATCCTTGAATTTCTATTCATATGTCTGGAAACTGTGTTTCATTTCTTGTAAAAATTATGACTTAAATTTCTCGAAAACGAAACCTACGATTTTTATCAAACAAAGTTTACAAGGTTCGTACAAACATGTACAAGCATTTTAAACTACTAGTCTCAGGAGTAAAATCTAATGTTCCCTAAGACAACTTGTCAATGGTATCTATTGGTGATGGGCAAAGTAGGCAAACACTCAATGTTGAATGTACCCACCTCCCATTTGCCTCTATTCTCTGCAGTGAAGATTTGCTGCCTGGCAATGTCACATCTGTTCAATGCCAGTGACAAAGCCAGCTGTGAGTTGCGGTTTGATTTGTTGGCTGTTAGAGGCAACCAAGAGAATGAATCAAGACATTGTCTCCTAAGATATGACACTGCACTTCACTCTCCTAAGCTGGATTTCCTGCTGTGAATTCTGTCTCTTGAAAAGGAAGGAAAGGAATGCAATTATGTATCTGAGGTCCGATAATCTATAATGAAAAATGAAGGGGGACTAAGACTTTGAGAAGGTCTGAAAAAAATCAAGCAAACTGGTCCCTGGTTTTACACAAGCTTACATCCTTTGTACAATCAAACCAGACTTTTAGCTGACTTTCATTGCTAGGAATAATACATTAAATGTTACGTTTTTCACACAGTAAAGTTGTATTAATGCACTAACATACCTCTCAGGAGAGCAAACAAAATGGCACGATCAATGTCTTTCACAGACTCTGCTTTCTCCAAGTCAAAGACATTTATCTGGGAAGTGTACAAAATGTAGTCATTATTGGCATAAGTTATGAACTAACTCTATCCAATCCAATGAAACTTTTCTTTTAGAAACGGGATCAAATGAACAAGGAACAAAAAAGGTGATGAAAAGAACTGCTTGAAAGGGAACAAATATTGCCTTCAGTTTTGAAATCACTCAAGATCTAGGTAGGTAAAACTGTGACGAAAATATCAAAGACAAAATGACTTCCTCACCAAGTTTCGTTTCTCCAAACACTTTTTGAGTTTGTCGTTGTCTACACGAGTCTCCTTCTTTTTCTCCTTTCCTGTGTCAGGGTCCTTCCAGGTGAACATTTCCTCTGCAACCTTGTCCATGTACTTATCAAAGTCGGGTGGAAGTTTGGACACCTCTTCACTGAAAGTTACATGATACCACAAACAATGCTTTAACTCATTGAGGCCCAGCCTGTTTAGCACGATTGGCCCAGATTAAATTTTGCATATTGAGGAGGGGTTAGTGAAGACCTCACGGAAACAGACATAGCGAGCTTGTTTTTAAAGGAAAGTGTGCACATGTATCAAATTTTCTGAAAGAGAATTGAATGCTGCATCTTTTGATGCAGTCATAGCACAATTTGTTTTGTTTTTTTGTTTTTTTAATATGTGAAAGGCACGAGTTCGTGAGGAATTTCGCTTACTTCAGCTCCACTTTTTTGCACGCAAAAACAAGTCTCAAGGTAAGGAAACGCTATTTTCTAACCCTATCGTATCATGTGTTTAGAGCATTTTCTTCCCAAAAGCTAAGAATTTGATGTTTGTAACAGTTAGATTCCAAATGTCGCTATGATCCTCACCCCGCCAACATCGTCTTGTATGTGAGGGTCAATGTGTGAATGTGTGTGCGTGTTGGAAGAGGAGAGGGGAACATTTTGCAGGCTTTTAAAAATTCTTATTAAAATTCTGATACCAAGGCCGTTTTGGTTTGTTTTTTTTTATTTATTCCCCCCCCCCCCCCCCAGATGTCACCCACCTACATGTACTCGATTGAAGCCCTGTATGACGCTTACTTTGCCGTTGACGGGCCTCTCGGAGAATCCTGGATGCAAGGTTTTTTTCAAGCGCTGGCCAAACCGCAGGCATAAGAAGATCCGTGCCCTGGACACATACCGGGCGAAGGCCAGCAACAAGGACAACGTGTCAGAGTGTTTTGAGAGAATGGAAGAGTGCCTGGATAGAAGGCCAGCAACAAGGACAACGTGTCAGAGTGTTTTGAGAGAATGGAAGAGTGCCTGGATGCTCACGACCTCAAGTCCAAGCCTGACCAGATATATATTATAATATTGACGAGAAAGCCCCCACCCCACACCACCAGCCGCCCAAACTTGTGGTCAAAGCGAAGGGCGGTAGTCAGACCGTAACACCGCCAAGGGGAGCGACAACCACTGTCATCGGTGCAGGCATCTACACGCACGCAATCTGAAGAAAGCAGCCCCTGGAAGAGCTGGGTGCATGTCGGAGACCGGCTGGTCAAACAGTGGAATCTTTTCTCACTGGTCAAACAGTGGAATCTTTTCTCACTACATGAGGAACCATTTTCACATTACCCTCGAGTTGTTGGACTGGGCAAAGAAAGGAATCTCGCTTCATCAAGCTGAAGCATGCGCAGAGTTGCCAACCTCTGGAGAGTGAAATCAGTAGTCTCTCAACTCATTTTCAGTAGTTTCAAGACCCTTTCAGTAGTAAATGCATCGACAATCGTATCGTCCTGTTTGATCAGTATGCCCCTCATAGCTGTTATTTTTACTTGTGTTTGCCTAGTTCTATTTGTGTGTTGAGTACTGCTATAATATAAACCAATTAAAAAAATCATAATGCAAATCTATTAGATCTAGTCTAGATGTAAGAAAATAATTAAAAAGACTGATCAAGACAGAGAAAAATGAAAATGTACTGAGTCTAGATCTAGATTCAGCAAAGCTCACAACCTTTTCTCTCTTTACAAAGAGCCTGAACCTCCCAAGAACTTTCTTTTGTATATACGAATGAATATGAAGAAATGTACCCACTGTGAAACTTTTGAAAAGTAAATGGGAGTAGGACTATTTGCATTCTTGTACATACATCTAGATCTATCTAGAATCTAGATTAGTAGTAGTAGTAGATCTACGTCTACAGCACAGTAGATCTATGTATCTCAGCTCTAGAATCTAGATCTAGCTAGACACCTCCAGCTAATGACTTTACAAAATATATCAAAAACGAAATTAGATCTAGAGTCTAGGTCTAGTCTATTTATATCTAAGTTAACAACAAATCGTCATGTTGAACCATGTGTAATGAAAGTTAGAAGAAAACACCGGGTAATTCCGAGCAATAATACTGACATCGCATTCATGGAAGCAGAGGCAGAATAGAGAGAGAGAGCATTTCTTCAGCTGTAACTAGATCTAGATTTCCTCTAATTCCCATTATGACTGCAGCCACATATACAGGGGACTTTTGCAATCGCGCAATGTGACTCAGTCTGTAATGCCCTTGAGGATATTAAAATACACACACCAGTATTATGCTTTTGTGATGTGGGCCAATGGTCTAATGTACTGTAAACAAAAAAAATGATATTCAAATCTAAAATGCAGAAACAAAACATGAATCTTAACTGGACACTGACTTGGAAGGGTGCCTGGTCATGTTGTATGCTAAGGCCACATAGTCTGCTGCTCTGCCAGAACCCTTGATGACCACTACAGGTATGTTCCTTTTCAAGCTCTGGTAGACAGTCTCTATGGTGTTCACCCCACCCTCCACTACGATCAGAATGGTTGGGATGTTAATCCCTGCAAGGTGGAAGAGCAAGAGGTAATGAATGGTTATTGATATTGTGATTATTGATTCAAAACATTTGGTCCATCGCAAAAAACAGATAGAGCATTTATGTTTAACAGACTTCACTTTCACCAATTTTCATCTAAATAGCAAAATTATAGGGATTTTCATCCTTAATGTAAAAATAAGGGTCTCGTCATAGGAAACAGAATGTTAATTTCTCCTAAAAATAAATATGACTAGTTGCCAGTCTTTGCCATAAAAAAGATAATCGTGAGGCCACTGATGAATCTATTGAAACATTTTTTTTCAACACAACGTATGTGGTTACCTTGACTCTCTGCCACGCCGGTGGTGAATTCTTCAGAGATCTTGTACTTGTAGCTCTCCAATTCAGACCTGAACTCGATCTCAGCTCCGTATTTGCCCTCTGTACCATTGTCAATGAGGAGAAAGTGGGTGTGGTTCTTGTCTAAGGCACTAGTTCCCTTGGGAGGGTCCATCACATCTTCTATGGCGTAAGTCACTGGCCAATGCCCATTCTTCTGAAGACATTATAAAATATCCAACATTTAATGACTTAATGCCAGAGTAAAAGACATCAAAAGGAATTTATATGGTCACATATATTTAATGGGAGGTTTTCCTTGTTTTCTTTTCCACTCTTTCTTACCCTGAAAGGATGATGACATAAGGGCTGTTCATTTGCTTTGGATTACATGGCCAAAGTACTAAACCCTTCATTTGTTTATCTCAGAGATATGGTGGTGAAAAGCTGTTCTAAAATGCTTTCCTTTGTTTTCCCCTCTGTCAAGCTTATTCTGAGTAGCTTTTTTAGAGAAACACATTCCAGCTGCTTCCAATCTGGCTTTGTCTGCCTCTTTGTCTGCTTTATGCAGTATGGAGATGAAAAAGGCAAGATTCTAAAACAACAAACACAATGTCCTTTAAAGTTTTCAATGACTTTAAAAAATGTCGCTCAAAAGTTCTGCCCTAATTCAAAATGTTCTTATTACACAGACATAACAAACTTTGCTAAAACTAAAGAAGGTGAATAAAAGCTTTATTGCACACACATCTGATCCATCCAGGGCCGATTTGTTAGCCACACAGCCCCATGTGGCAATGCCAAGTGCCACACACTTCTCATCAGCTTCCTTTCCAAACACTGTGTTGTGGTCTTGCACTGCCTCACCCACAAATTCCATCACTCCTGTGGCCGTCCCTCCTGTAATAATCCAGGCACCTGGAACACAAAAGGATTCAAGATCATTCTGATTCAAAGTCATATGTGCATTATATTTTATGAAGAGTAAGCCTACGAGTGCTCAAAAGAATTCCTATCCTTCTTATCATCCAGGTCGCACTATTTCGATTTCTGACGGGCGCCAAGAAATCTAACCTCCTGGGGCTGCCATGTTGGCAAGATCCAATATGGCCACCAAGGGGTAGGAGTGAAATCACAGGTAAAAATCCAGAAAGACAACAAGCATGTGCAATACATCTTTTCATGGGCTTCTATGGTCAAGAAATCCATTTCTCATGCAATTTTCTCAATTTGAGGTCATTTGTATTAAAATTTGTCTTGCTTGTTTTCTTTACTTGTCTTTTTTTGACGTGTGATTCGAGCCTCTTCAGTTAGCAGCCATATTGGAGTTCATACTATGGCAACCCCGGAAGTCTGAGCAAATGTCCTGATACCAAAATGAAAGAGACAAGGAAACATATGAATTATACCCCATATGGCCTTCATGGTGACCTTGAGTGGTTCACTGGCTGACGTGAGTTGACACCCAGTTACTATTTAGTTCTTGTGTGTATGTTTTATTTGATCTAACCATGTAGTGGTAAAGAAGGACCCTTCATGATTAATCAATTGTCATGTGTTTAGCTATAAGGAACAAGTTGTGCATATTTAAGTTTCACATGCTGGTATGTAACATAAGAGAAATAGTGTGGGATATACTCTTGTTGCAGGCTTAGGGCGAGGACAGGACAAAACCAGAAAACAAGTATACTTAAAACAAGTATGTGTAGCAAGGAACCTATCTCATCTAGGGGGCACAGAAAGGATCCCAAAAAGTTTTTTAAAAATGGTATCAGAATACACACTACATACTACACACCCAAAAAACGACAAGACATTTTCCTATAGAAATAGCAATCTGCCTCCGGCGACTGTGAGCGATCGTGTGTGATGGGTGCCCCACGACGGTGATTCGGGACCGATAGGAATTGTTTCTCAATA
>JAUELK010121378.1:0-11776 GCA_031471215.1 Gastropteron pacificum
CCCCCACTCTGCTAGTAAATTATAAAGTAGCGCTAGGTCTTTAAATGTGTACAAAATCAAGCTCCAGACTACTTGTCAGAACTGATTGACAAGTGCGTTCCCACACGACCCCTCAGATCCGGGAATGACAATCTGCTAGCCACTCCAATGCACAAACTGAAGCAAACAGAGAAAGCATTCTTTGTTGGAGGCCCAAGATTGTGGAACACCCTGAACAGCAGCATAAGATCTGCCACAGACATCGTAGAGTTCAGGAGAAGATTGAAGACTGAACTCTTCGGGGCCGCTTTTGATCTCTAGACGCTAAAATACGGAGACTGACCATGTTGTGTTATTTTTGTTTTTCGTCTGTTTTGTGACTGTGTTTTGTTCAAAAGTGCCTTAGAGCACACAGGTCCAGCGCCTGATGATGGATTTGTGCGTTCTACAAATGCATATCCAGTATCCAGTAGACTCTAACAACAACAGTGGATAGACTAGTTATTACAGAGTATAGACTAAATTATTGGACTTGACTTATGCCCCTTGATTCCTTGTGGAACAAATGACCACATAGACAACTAGGCTAGGCTAGACACTAGACATCTCTGTTACTGTGTGTGAATGTAAGAATCCAACGGTAAGCCAGTTTTTGTTATTATGATAGCCTACAACAATGTAGGCCTACACTACACACATAGGCCAGCCATAGGGTACGAATGAGCCGGCTTCGTCATGCTGCATAACCACTAACAACACCAACATATTTTTTTATTTGTTCCTTCTTCTAGATTGCAATTTGTATACACGGTACCACGCCGAAATATTGTACGTAGGCTATGGCCTATGTTATACTTATAATTATAATACAATGGTGTAACTACAGCAAGTGCAGCCAACACTCGATTCATCGACGTTCCTAGTTACCATTGCCAGAGTTGAAGTTTTGAACAAGGAAGTCAAGTTGGGTCAGTCGGGTCATGTGATGTAAACAACAACACGAGAGAGAGAGGGAGGCGTGGTTAGTGACTAGATCTAGTGTAGTGATTGGATACGATAACCGATAAATAATTTAACAATAACATCACGATTCGGTCGTCGAACACCCTTCTTCACTTAGATTCTTGATCTATTCTAGAATCTAGAGTCTAGATCTAGATCTAACTCTTGTCCAGATATGGAAATCTACATGTACTTGTATAAAAATGTCTCAGTCTTTTGACTTTGAGTCTTTTATTTAAGAAACTTTCTTTTATAAAGCTGTCTTAAAATTAAAAGTAAAAGAAAGCTTGGTTTTAGGTTTCCTATCTTTACTACTATTGACTGACTAACTAGATATCTAGATCTAGATCTAGTATAGATCTACTAGAGATCTAGATTAAATCTACTAGATCTACTACTAGAGTAAAGCGCCTTATGAATGTAAATTATAGTAGAGTGATGATGATACATTGCAGCTGATATGTTCAGAAGGCCATAGTAGAGTCAGAAGCTCTTCTTAGGGTGGCCATTATGTCCGTATCGTCACTCTAGTAGTAGTTTAGTATTAGTAGTACATGTAGTAGTCACTAGTAGTAGTAGTAGATTCTAATTCTAGACCTAGATTTTCTAGATCTCTAGGTCTAGAGTCTAGTAATTGAATTACGTGTTACGCTACCACAACGGGTATAGATCTATGTCATATGTGCACACAATTAATTACATAGAGACTCGGCCAATAAATTGGTACAATCATAGAGATACTATTATATAGAGTAGGGGCCTACATCTATGGGTACAATACATAATCCAGATTAGATCTCTACACTACGACTACAGCACTCAAAAACACTCCCTTATTTTCATCGCTTCACTGTCTCATCATCTCTCATTCTTATTCTTCATTGATGCACTCAGTCTAGATAGATACTGTACTCTAGATCTAGAATCTAAGATAGAATTGACATCTTGTAACAAGTGAAAGTAGGGCCTACACACTCACCCACAGCAGTGGTCTCTGCCCAACATCACAATGACTTAAATAAAATACTTATATTGATATCATGACGAAATGTGTTTCAGGACCATGAAAATGCTGGTTTTAGTGTTGTTTACACTTAGCATCTCCTTCTGTGGTGCATCATGGTTTCAAAGCTACAATGGTACTTACAAAGAGAACAGTCTCAATCATACCAAGAAATGCCCTTGTGCAAACCCAAAGTGGTGTAACCCAGTTGTGGATGTTAACAAAACTGAGGTAGGTCCTCATCTACATCATCATCATATATAAATATTGTCATCTGATATTATTCTGTTTTTCTATCAAGGCTATTCATTTATAACATCCATTGTTGAGTTTTTATGTCCTCTCATTGCCCACACTGGAAAAGATCATCAATCAATCCTCACCAACTAACTCTGAAGCTCTATCCAATTTAGACATCTCCTAAGACATTTGTCACCACGAAAATCTTAAGATTTAGACTTCTAGATATTATATATGTTCAACACAGAAAAAAAAGAAGAAAAAAAAATAAACCTAGGCCTACTCACTGCCCCTTTATGCAGTGCCCTTGTCACTACTTTTGACTAGCATGGTGCTTCATTGCCCATTTTGTTGCTGTGTTCCATCCTTCTCTAATCTCTACGTTTATCTTCATGCTCTATCACTATCACCATCCTTGTTGTACTCATGTTTTCCAGGTCTTTGCATTTTCTGTGAGAAATTCTGAAGACAACTGGAAGAGATATGCATGGCCGAAATTGACCACCATTGTACAGTTTGGATACATCAATATCTCATTGGTTTGTTTGGCCCACTCACACAATACAAGAGTTGTAGCTTTAGGTAAGTGTAGTAAGTAACATAGTATTATTAGTAGGCCTACTCTGGTTATGTTTGTATGGAATTGTATCATCACTTTATCATTTCATGAAATTAACATGATTACAACACCTATTATGCACACAATTCACACCTTTTAGTTGTTATAGCTTCTATCTTTTAACAGATAGAGGATAACATTGTTGATATGAACTCTTTAAAACAATGTCATTTCATTTCTTAAAATCTTGCAGGAGGCATCAGTGTTGAGACAATAGTTGATGTCAAGGAAAGAAGGGACTGGATAAAGAAGCAATTGACAATTGTGCAAGATAACTTCATGGATGGGCTCAACTTTGACTTTGAAGGGGTCATTGAAAAAGAAGAATCCCATATCCGAGATGCCTACACACAGACTGTGAAGGAAACTGTTGAAGCCTTCAAGGCTGTCAATCCACATTATCAGGTCTGACATTTCATTTTTACTTTGTGATAAGTAAAATTGTTTCCTTTTCCTTCTTATGGACTTTGTTTTAATGCTGTTATTCAACCACCTGGTGAGATTTTCACTGCGAAAAGTGATACAAATTCTACTTCAAATGGTCAAGAACAAAAATAAGTCTCCCTCATCAACTTTAACAATACCTGGTACACAACTTTCACCTTACATGCTTTTATTCTTTTTATTGTCTCAATTTCACTCAGATCTCAGTGGATGTGGCATGGAAGCCCAATGTTGATTCTCGTTACTATGACTACAAAGGTCTGGGACAAGTAGCTGACTTACTGTTTGTCATGGCGTATGATGAACAAAGTCAAATCTTTGGGGAGTGTGTGGCTATGCCTAACTCAGGATTGCAGCAAACTACAGCAGGTTTGATTTGGTTTTTATTCTTCAAATGCTATGTAGGCCTATGTACTGTACACCTACTGTACGGTACTTGTATCATTTTTTGTTCTTTGTGAATTTTTGTAAACCTGTCCTCATACTGTGAATTATGTATATTTCTTTGTAACTCTATGTGTACACATCTGAGAGTGAGTGATGGTCCACCATGCAACTTTCATATTTTTGTAAATGATTTTGGCCTCTGGCCGATAAAACATTAATTTGAACTTGAACTTGTGAATTTGCTTGACTATGACAGTGAAGTTATTATTTCTAAATACTAGGCCTATGCAATTTGTTTTTAGGCAACTTTCTTTTTTAAAATTTTAATTCAAAAATGTTTTAAACCAATGTCTCTTCATCTTTTAGTACTATGACTGCCTTGCACCAAACTTTGTTCATTTTTCTGGAAAATGCAGAAATGTATACCATAATTTCTGGACTATAAGCTGCTACTTTTTTCCATCACCGGTGCAGCTTTAACTAGGATTTTCAATGACATATGACATTCTCACTAATACCAGTAGTTAATTTACACACACTCATAGTCAAAGACTAGGCCTAAACACAAATGAGCGGGTCATTTGTCAATGTATAGAAACATTGAAAGGTATACAGCACAATTTTCTTTGTGATTACAATTGTTTGTTTGTGCCTACGCATTTAATAATGATAATCAAATACATTTTTTGGTACATATTCTGTCCCGGCTTGTAATTGTAATCCGGTGCGGCTTAAGCTAGGACAAAATCCATTTTTTACAAAGAAAATTATGTGACTCGCCTTATATTCTAGAAATTATGGTACATACTTATTTAATATTGCCTACACATATTCCACAGGTCTTGAAGAATATTTGAGCAACTCTGAGTTCAAAATACCGCCCAACAAACTTGTTCTTGGAGTGCCATGGTATGGTTACAGCTATGCTTGCATTGATATCATTGGGGTAAGCAGTCCTTTATCATTGATCATCTGTTTGACACCTTTTTATAGATCTCAGACTTATTGGTATTAGTGTTATTATATTGACTGATCTACGTTTTTCTTGTCCTCTCTATTTTATTTAATGAAATTGTATGTTATGACATTTTAAAACTTTGTCTTGTCTTTTTCCCATATTTGATCATATCATTCTAATTGAAGACGTCTTTACTTATGTTCTTGATTCCTTTTAGAACAAAGGGCTGCAAATCATCAGTGTTTGAATTTGAATGAATTAACATTTTAGTCACTTTAGCAATATGAAGTCCAATGGAAATCAAATATTTAAAAAGACAAACCAATAACATAACTAATTTATCAAAGAGAAGTTGCTTGATTGAAGTGCATGACTACAGTTTCAATCATGTATAAAAATTATAGCTGGCTACATTTCGACACTGGTGTACAAATATGGCGTTGTCCACCCTCGGCTATATTTCGACACCGGTTTCCAAAACGGAAAAGGCCTTGATCTACTGCACATATTTGGACACCATTGGGCTACTGTAAGACACTAAACATACATGAGTGCTTTCTTTTCCTTTCAGGACAAATGCTTGCTTCATGAGATTCCATTCCGTGGAGTTCCTTGCAGTGATGCTGTTGGCAAGCAGTTTGAGTTTATGTTCATCACCACTTTACTGAAGACATTGCCAAATGAAGCGAAGTGGAACTCAACATCATCAACACCTTTTGTCTCTTATGAAGTAAGTAAACAACACATTTTGTCTCTTATGAAGTAAGTGAACAACACCTTTTGTCTCCTATGAAGTAAGTGAACAACACATTTTGTCTCTTATGAAGTAAGTGAACAACATCTTTTGTCTCTTATGAAGTAAGTAAACAACACATTTTGTCTCTTATGACGTAAATAAACAACACATTTTGTCTCTTATGAAGTAAGTAAACAACACATTTTGTCTCTTATGAAGTAAGTAAACAACACATTTTTTTCAGGATTCATCATTCTGAATAATGATATTATTAGGCCTGAAGAAAGAAAACAAAACTCTCATGCTGAGTATAAACACAATCTGTTACATAATATAATGTAATAGTATTGGATAACCCTTGAAAAAAATGCCCCCTCCCCTCTCCCTTCCTCCTCCCCTATGTCACTTGGGAACTGCATTTAGCGCATTGAAAAGTTTTGAAATTACTACATCTAAAAGTACAAATCCATCAGTACACTATTTTTGTCATTCAAAGTCTATTGTAAGTAAACAGTAAAAGAAAGGCGTTAACTGTTTAGAAGAAGAATAGTTTTATTCATCATGGCACTCAGAATTTCTTCGAAATCTTGGTAGCCGAAATCCAACTGAACACTTTAAGAATTGCAAGTATCACCTGAAAGTGCTTTTCCTAAGAATGATGGTGTTTACTACTGGTCCAATCAATGTGTAAGCATGTACATATATTATGTAACTGACTACATCTAACTAGGATATCTCTGTGCTGTGTCCACCAGGAAGCTCCAGGCATTGGCTACCAGATGCAGTTTGATGATGCTCGCAGTTGTGACCTCAAGTATTCTCTAGCCAAGAAGTTGGGCCTAAAAGGAGTAGGCATGTGGAATATTGACTTTCTAGATTTCTCAGACTCTGAGGAAGCTGAGGCCATGAGACACAGCATGTTTGGTGTGTTGCCATGATGATTAGTGTTTCTATATGATATCTACAGATTTTGTGCATTGCCATGATAACTAATGTTACTATAATATGATATCTACAGACTTGGTGTATTGCCATGATAACTAATGTTACTATAATATGATATCTACAGACTTGGTGTATTGCCATGATAACTAATGCTACTATAATATGATATCTACAGACTTGGTGTTTTGCCATGATAACTAATGTTACTATAATATCTACAGACTTGGTGTATTGCTATGATAACTAATGTTACTATAATATGATATCTACAGACTTGGTGTATTGCCATGACAACAAATGTTACTATATCTCTTACAGAACTTTCTTGTTTTGAGTTTCTTATGTGACTTGTGTCTTGGCTTCAAACACTGAGGCTGGCAAAAGAAGCAAATAGCATCATGATCTCTGAAACCATAATATAATAAGTCTACTTGTTCCGAATCTACACTTTGTTTGATGACTTGATCAGGATTTATTTAGTTGAGACTCAGCAGAGTCTAGATATCTCAGACTTAATGTCTCATTTTCATTTTCACAATTCATTGAAAGAAGATCTAGATCTAGAATGTCTCAACAGATCATTTCAGATTACACAAAGTACAAAGGCTATTGTGTTGTTGACCAGAGAATTAAAAAAGATTGTGTCAAATTAACTTACGTCATATCTCATTTAAAATCTCTCTACATTCCAAAATGTGCCACTACATTATGATATGGTTTTTTGTATTTCATCTGTCAATTTTCTTTCTAGTCTTTGTCAGCTGAATAAATATCTTAACCCATTATATCACATCTATTTTTGTTGCCACAAAACATTGGTTTCCAACGAACTCTTATGGCCCATTTACACACAGGGTCCGATCCTATGAGATCGGCACGTAGGGACGTCACCCGTCCCGCCAGCACGGAGGGTTTGCCCCTTGGGTCCGTCACGTACGATCGTCCTTTCCGACTGTTGCATTTACACGAAACGTTCGGTCTGCTGACTCGCTGTTGCTTGTTCTTCGTCCAAAATGGCGGACGACACTCTTGATGAAGCGCTAGCTGTGTGTGCGATTGTTATTATTAAAATCAAGCAATAAAAAGCTACGAGCACGCGATGATATTAATTCGCATACGCTGATTACGAATATGAACTTAGATTTTGATCACAAAATTCATTGTTTACTTTTCAAAAAATGTCTCGCAAAGCGAGAGATCGGCCCACCAAATATCAAGCAGTGCTTGATATCCTGGATCGGACCGTAGGGACGTGAAATTGTCACCAAGGGACGGGGGGATATCCCTCGACACCATGGATCGGTCCGCCGTGACAGGCGATCGGACCGCGAGGGTCCGTCCCGCCAGACCAATCCCTGCGTGTAAATGGGCCATTAGTCTCTTCAAGGAAATGATAGTGTTTTCTCAACATGTGATTATGATCCAAACTGTAAGGAAATGGCCAATGTCTTTCTATTTACCAGACGATGTGGTGATAGACATGTACAGCTGTGTATCAACATCTTTCTGTTGTACAAATGAATTAAATGTATGTATGTATGTATGCCAATTGAAAATATTTTGCACAACTGAGATTTTCTATTGATGTTTATTAAAGGAGTTCTTCCTTTTTTTTATTATTTATTATGTTGAAAAGAGAATACATGGTTATCTCCACTGACAATAAAGGTACTGGTGAACTTTGTGATCTTTTGACTTGATTTTCATCTATAGTATGTCTGAGAATGGAGAAGAAAAAGAAGCAAGAATGAAGAAGATAGTGTGTACATGTATTGTCTATAAAGGTTATAAATAGATTTAACACCTCTGTGTAAGTTCACTTTTAAAATGTAGGCATGAAGAAGTAATTGGTGTATATAGAAACAGCAGTAAATTGAACTGCACTGAATGTTCTGGCTGAATAACATAAATGTACTACAGCACAGGTAAATAGAAATTAATGTGTGCACATCAGATCTCTATTTTCACTGATGTAGAAATAACTAATAATAATAATAACTGGTTATTTATACCGCGCACTTACCCCACACAGTGGGCTCAAGGCGTACCACAACTTAAAAGCACAATACATCATACATGTACAATGTACTAACAATCACATTAGTACACAGTGGTCATTCATTTGATATAAGTCACCAATCAAAATAAGTAATTTTTCGTACACATTACAATACTATACAAACAAGAACACTGGGCATTGACACTGCTTTAGAATCTCTTTATTAAGATATCAGCTGCAGGGCAGGAGATGACCTACGGAATCATGAGCATGGTTACATAATGAGCATTCACTTGACATAGATTTAGATACAAAGTCTACCAGGACTGTTACCTAACTGTCTGAATAAATCTGGCTAATCTTGATGGTTTCAAAGTACAAGCAAACACTTTTTGGCTATAGACTGACTTTCTATTACCTTATTTCTGATGTCCTTTATTTATATATGTATTTAGAAGACCTGCAAGTAGTATTGGCCATGCATATGTATTTGTAAGATATATATACGGTGTGTCATTATGCACTATCATTAAGTACACAAACACAGTTCTCCAATTATAATATGAACAGGCAGTGAACAGTCTAGGATAAGACAACACCTCTCTGAATTTACCCAAGTGAAACCATTCCTTATATAAAATGTTATGTGTAATGTTAATTTCTCTGGTAAAATGTATTGATAATGATACCCACTAGATCACAACTCCATGAATAATGGTGTTACATGTATTATGTACAAACTAGGACATGATTGATTTGTTTGAGGTAATGATGATAATGATGCAAGAATGCAATGTACATCTTCACAACACATTTACATGATAACAACATCTATAGGAATCATGAGCCTGAATGATAAATAGTCATGTGCATCTCTAAAAATTACTATAACTACAATCAATGGATGATCAGAACACTATGTGTAATCTGGTACCAACTTCATTTACACATGTATTGGACTTTGGATAGAAGAGAAATGTTCACAGCAGCTGTTTAGTCATATATTCTATTTAAGAAATGTACTTTGTTAACAAAGAAGAGATTTATACATCTAGTGGTCTTATGAACATCTTTTCCATAACAATCATAAGAAGTTTCATGCTTCATGTTGTTTTAGTATGTTTACCATGGTATGAATATGATAGATTTGGAGGAGTTTTTAAAATCTTTTATTCACTTGTTGAGTAATATCATGAGCAATATACACTGTAACTGCATCTTCTTTTTCTTCTGTTCTATATCAGTGTGGAGGGTGTCACTATATCAAAATCAAAACAAAAAAGAAAATGGAAATTTGTGACAATAGACTTAGACCTGTTCTTAACCTTCACCTCCCGTGAAAACCCCCATGTCGAGGCAAAAATACTAAGGCACCGTCGTATTTCTCTATAATAGAGTCATGGGGTCGTTTAGACCATCTTGATACTGACTTACTTGGTTGCGGTGTGGTGGGGAAAAAAATCTGAATAAAATAATTGATTGAGTCTTGTGATCAATTAACTACAGTAAAACAATCAGTTTCATAAAGATTGCAATGCAAATAAAACTCTTGTAAAAGTTTTAAAAAGGAGATACAATGTTGCATAAGAAATACATATATGAGTGCTAACATCTAACCAGTAGAACTACTTTGAAGCTTGTAAATGTGTGAGAAATAAAGTTTACTGTCACAAACTACATACGCCATTCAATGAAATTGGGAAGAGAGGAATAATAACAGCTGAAATGAATACACTATTATCTACTTAGTACTTAATTAGAAGTTCCTATGAACAAGTTCCATCTAAGGAATACAGGGGTTTTTTTCTGGGTGAGTTTTTCTTGCTTTCAGTGCAACTAGAGTGGACGACTAGTACGAGGGATGTCCCATAGAAAACTGGAAAAGTGTAATCTTTTGAAACTGTTCAATATTTTTCAGTTCTGTAAGCGCAATTGCAAAAGTCCTCAATATATGAGGCTGCAGTCATAACTGGAAGAAGAAGAAAGGCTGACATTATCTACGCGGGAGGAAGGATACGATGGGGCATTCTTAGGAAGCATCATTAATTACAGGTGATGAAACTTGGATACACCATGTATCTCCAGAAACTAAGCAGGACTATGGTATGGAAACGCACGTCTTCACCTGCACACACAAAAAAGTTTAAAATCCAGCAACATGCAAAGAAACTCATGGCCACGGTTTTCTGGGATGCGCATGGCGTGTTGCTTCTTGACATTTTAGATCCAGGACAAAGCATCAATACCTCTCACTAGGTATTGTCAAACTCTTGATAAGCTTAGAGATGCTGTTCGTCGAAAAAGTTAAAAGACCCGGCCAGTTGAATCATTTTGCAACATGACAATGCTATGCCGCATACGACGAATGCGACCAATGACTGGATCCAGCGATATGGCTGGGAAGTATTACCCCATTCCCCCCTCAGTCCTGATTTGGCTGTCAGATTTCTACCTGTTTGGACTATTGATGAAGCGTCATTTGGCGGTTCATCGACTACAATGAGCATGTGGGAGCTGTTCAAGACTGGCTGAAATCTCTTGACGTACATTTCTACAGAGAGGGTATCTTCTCCCTGGTCCAGCGATGGTAGAAATGCATTCACCACAATGGTGACTATGTTAAAATATAAAGCAGTCTTCAAGGTAACTTGTGGGCAAATTCTGTCAAGTTGAGTCTTAAATTGTTTGATTTTATGGACCTATTCCGGTTTTATTTGGGACAGCCCTCGTATCTCTAAACAATATCATATATGCATGCTGACTAGAGAGAATAGAATGTGCGTAGAAGAAATGGTGGGAATTCAGTAGCAGACAAAGCAATGGTACGCTTTCCAAAGTTTTGCATTTAAAAATTATTTTCATATGGGTAAACAATGATATACATAAGTAGTTAGTAAATGGCATTCTGATTTGATGATAAAAATGAAATCCTTAAAAGTAGCAATGAAAGACAATTAATGATTGGTTTACAACCATGATACAATTTACCATTGAGTTGATAAAATGATAAAAGTTTGTTTTCTGGAATTAAAACATAACTTAAAAATGTTATTATGATGAGTGAATCAAGACTATAGAACAACCAGATTTCTTCAGTTCATGACATGAAGCCCACCACATACCCACTATGTACATCTCACGACCATGATGGTACAGCCTAGTCCCCACCAAAGGTCTCTTGGGATGCATAGACAATGTAGAGAAAGCCGTCTTCATCTTTCTCATTTTCATAAGCCTCCACCAGCGGTGCTGTGTTGCTCACCATGCTACGGTTGTTGACCAGGATGTAAAAGGCCTGAGTGTGGGACAGTTGCAGCCTGCGCCTGGTGGTAACACAAAGTATTCAATTCATTATATTATAGTAGTAATACCACACAGCAATAAGTGATAATCTACTTATAATCGAGCTAAGAAGAAATGTCTTCACATGAAAGGCTTTTTTCAGGGCCACCAAGACATTCTAT
>JAUELK010121489.1:0-11775 GCA_031471215.1 Gastropteron pacificum
ATACTGAATGATGGTGCTGAATTTGACTTACTGCTTGCCTAGGCTGGCTATGGAACTACTACACTAAGATCAGGGGGGTTTGTATGCTCTGTAAAAACAACCCAAAAATTATTTGACAAGTGAAAAGAAAACAAGCTAGTCTTTTAACCGTAATCGAGAGAATATGAACGAATATCAAGACCCTAACAGCGCCAACAATGGGCAGACCTGCGAGCCATGACGAATCTCTTGATGAGGGACATCTTGTGTTTGAGGTTGCCTAGCAACTCTTCCTGCATCATGGAGTCGTCCATCTTGGCCTTGGACATGCACTTGTAAGCCTCACCCAGGGCACCCATGGCCTTGTCATAGTTCTGGTACTCGTCTATCTCAACCTGAAACAGAACACTTTACCTTGAAACCTAGATACAGGATTGGAGGTAGACTGCAATGTAGCCTACTAAAACGAGAATAACCTTCAAAATCAGTTTTACACCCCAAGTGACACAATTAGATCATTAAGAAGAGTTGGGACCTACATTTTCCTGCCTGTCCTGTTTCCAGACATATAAACTGCTCACATAACCCACGTCCAGAATGCCAACAGAGGAATTCCAACCCCGGACTGAAAATACCATTCGAACTTACTAATTGTTACACAGACGAATAATGAGTTTTTAGTTTGCCTATCGGTGTTGGGCAGGTCAAACACAATGCAGTTCTAATTCGCAGGCGTTTTACTAGTAAGTTTTAAAAAAACAAGAAAATAGGACCAAATGACAAGATTATCCAAGCACCAAGAACAAGGCATTTACCCATCTTTCATATTCAATTGTAATGCTGAGTTTCCTTTGAAAATGGATAAAATGATTCTTGCTTGAGATAACACTTCAATTCTGATCCCAAGGAGTTTATCTCAAGCAGACTCCACTGTAGTTACAGGGTGTCCAGGGGATTCCTACTATCAAAAATCCTACCTGAGGATGACAAATCCTACCAACATTTGAGGACTAAAATTGCCTATTGTATGTTTTGTAATGTGTTTTATTGGGCTATATAAATAAACTTATTATCATTATTATTATTTGACCGATCAACCCCGTTTTTTCGACTTTGCAGGGTATTTTCCAACCTTACATGGCATTTTACGACCAAATTCCGACTTATCCGACCAGCTTTGAAAAGTCCGACTTTCCGACCTTGCTGGACACCATGAGTTATCACTACATGTAACATCACCACCCACCTGTGCACAGGCGTCATAAAAGGTGGCTAGAGCATCCAGTGCCCTGCCCTTTGTGTAGAATGCAATGATGTTTTTCATGATGTCTGGATCTTTGCGCCAGTCCAGGGACTGGAGGTAGTTGGCGGCCATCACGTAGATCTCCTTCTGTCTGGACACGCCGGCAAAGAACACAATCTTCTCCGTGTCACCAGACTTCAGCAAGGCTTTCATGGCCTGAAATACAATCACACAAGAAACACATTAAAATCCCATTGTGTAGAAATCTAATATGATTTTCTACAGAAATATGAGTTTAGAATTTAATTCTTCATAGAAATGAATGTCTCTTTCTAGAAATACAATCTCTGTCACCAGACTATAGCAACCCTTTCAAAGACTAAATTGCAAACAAACAAGAAACCCATTACATCCCCACTGTGTAGAAATCTCATATGATTTTACATAAAAACACATTTTTAGAATTCTGTTCTTTACAAAAATGAATATTACTTTCTAGAAATACAATCAAGATTAAATTGCAAAACACACAATAAACCCATTAAATTCCCATTGTGTGGATGTCTGTTTAGGTATCTAGGAATGTGTTTACCAAAGAAAATGTGTCAATTGGTTGGATGAACGGTCGCCAGTGCCCTAGTCTTGTGACAAAAACAGGACCTCGACGCACTGAACGAAAATACCTAAGACCTACCTTGATTTTGTTTCCAGCCTGTGTGAACTTCTTTGTGGCGAGGTGGTAGGCCCCTTGGTGCATGCAGACCTCTGCAATGGCCTCCAGGATCTTCAGCCTGGCCATGGGATCGTTCTCAAAGTCTTTGTCTGGCGTCAGCTTCTCCGCCAGGTCTTCCGTGATCTCAACTGTCTGGTCCATGCAGATCTTCACTGCCTCCCAAAACTGCGCAAGACAAAAAGCATTGTACAATTTTTCTGTCTTTTGTAATAAATATTTTTTCTTTCTTCTAATTTTTTTTCAAAGTCAGCACTATTCCACATCGGCCTAATAAATGTATACTGCTAAGACACTTAAGTAAATCAGTACAACTGACCAACCAGGATCAATCACAAATAGTGAGTGAATAGGACATTACAACAAAAAAGTAAAGAAAAGAGGGGAGAGGAGAAGAAAACAGAAGAGAAGAGAAGAGAAGAGAAGAAAAGAAAATAGAAGAGAAGCGAAGAAAAGAAAAGATCTGATCCCGCTCACCTTCTTCCCAATGGCCAAGAGGTCGACAGCCTTGTCATACTGTCCATTCTCTAGGAAGAAGTCTGCACATCTCTGCAGCAGCTCTGGGTCGGCCCTCTCGTCAAGGTCATTGGAGATGAGCTGTAGAGCCCCAAACTGCTTGGTGGTGAAGGCCAACTCCAAGGCTTTGGAATAGTTGCCAGCCTAGACAGGCACAGGACCAAACCACAATCAAACAGCTCTGTCTGACAGATGGCACTAGTACTAGTTGGTACAGTAATACCAACTAGAAATAGAATTGTAGCCGTAAAATAATAATACAACAAGGTACAAATGGTAATAACAGTTAAGGGTAAAAATAATGAACATGTTTTCCAAAAGAGGTGATGGTGGTGGTGGTGGTGATGGTGTTGTAAATGGTGGTGGTGGTGGTGATGGTGTTGACAATGGTGGTGGTGGTGGTGATGGTGTTGACAATGATGATGGTGTTGTCAATGGTGGTGGTGGTGGTGATGGTGTTGTCAATGATGATGGTGGTGGTGTTGTCAATGATGATGGTGGTGGTGGTGGTGTTGACAATGATGATGGTGGTGGTGGTGTTGTCAATGATGATGGTGGTGGTGGTGGTGTTGACAATGGTGGTGGTGGTGGTGATGGTGTTGTCAATGATGATGGTGGTGGTGATGGTGTTGTCAATGATGATGGTGGTGGTGTTGACAATGATGATGGTGGTGGTGGTGTTGACAATGATGATGGTGGTGGTGATGGTGTTGTCAATGATGATGGTGGTGGTGATGGTGTTGACAATGATGATGGTGGTGGTGATGGTGTTGACCTCAATGATGATGTACAACATATGAGTAAAAAAACAAACACAAAATGCTCACCTTGTGATACAGCATGACAGCCTTGTCCTGGTAGCCTTGTTTTGTCTCGTAGTGCCTGGCGGCTTCCATCATGTCCTCAGGGCGACCCATCAAGGCAGAGTTCATCACCTGATCCTCAAATCCATGTTCCTAAGAAGACGAAAAATTATAAAATGAGCTTTCAGTAAAATGTTCTTCATCATACACACATTTCAGCCTTTCAAAAGGATTCATAGCAAACACAAAAATTCAATAACATCACACTGTTTGAGAAGAAGTGCGTTCGAGGTTGCTGAACAAGAGGCTATAATAAGTTGATGACAGGAGCAGTACCAAAATGTTGCTACATAAGCGATTTTGAGCGCGAGTGACTTCACACATATTTTGAATTGTGAGTGTGAATAGCCAAAGGTTTGTACACAGTAAGTATAAAACGGCATTGTCATCTAATTGTGTGGCCAGGGGTGTAAATGTGTTACGATGTACAACCCCAAAATAATGTGACATTTGTTATAGACAAGACAGTTTTATCTTATCTTAAAACTCAAACTCAAAATTGAAAGAAGCCAACAAGTACCTTGCAGAGTCTGATGGCACTGCCGTATGCCTGAGCCCTCTGGAAAAAGTGTATAGCCTCTTTGATCTGATCCTGGTTCTCATACTGCCTGGCCAGGTAGTAGCACGCAGCTTTGTCCCCTGTGTCATTGCAGATATCTGCAGCCTGGAGGACAAACAAGATGGTTTAAGTCAATGCAAACAGATTACTTTTAAGTGCAAACAAGAATAAAGACAAGCAAAGAAGATTTATAAAAATGAAGATTAAAAAATAATGTTTTAAAAGAACATGAGGAAAAAGTTCTGGCTAGGTAAAAGATCAACATGGAAATAGCTGGTCAAACTTTGGGACCACAGTGGCAAAATATAGCAACTGGAAGTTCGGAAGAAAATGTTTGATGGAAAAAAAAAAGAGAGAGAAAGAGAAACAAACTTGGTACTAAAGAGAAGAAGAAAAAGAAAAGATACTACAAGCTATTTGGGCATATAGATTAAGGTGATTGACTGATGCAACAAGCTGATCAGTGAGCATTCTAAAGTACATTGGAAGAGAACTCAAAAACAAGGACAAAATTGAAAGATTGTATTAAAATGGGCATTCAACAATAGTGAAAAAGTTCTGTATACAACTAAAGCTATAGACTTTGATCGTGATCCTGTCCAGTGTAGCATACACACCTTGTCCATGTTGCCACAGTAGCAGTAGACTCTGACGAGGGAGAAGAAGTCCTGAGCAGTCTCGTAGTACTGGATGGCTGTCTCCATGTCACCTGTGCTCTCCATGAACTGGGCCCACCAGCGACGCAAAGTTCTGGGGAACAGCAGAGTATTCTATGGTTTCTCCTTCTTTTTCTCCTTATCTTTGTTCCTCATTCCTTTCCGAATTAAAACCAGTAACCACTAATAAAGGTAGTGAGAAAATCCTCTGTTTCTTTCTTTCTTGTGCCTGCAAACTCGGACCACACCAACTTAGTAAAGAACACACTGAAAGGACTAGCCTTGTTAAAGGGAGCATTTATGATTTCGCTTCATGCCATGGACTTAGCTTATGAACAATTCTTCTTAAAAATGATGACTATCCAGTAAACATTTTCTCTTGACACGTCTTCACACAAAACAACTATCCTTTTCAGGCTTTGCTAGTCTTGTTCATGAATGTAAAGAATCTCTATAGTTTTCTGTGAAATCCATTACAAGCCAAGTAAAGAATCCTCCCACATTGAATAAAGAAAGGAAGAAAACTTTGCCCTATTCAAGTGTTGTGTTGACCAACTTACTTGTCTTTACTCTTGCTCACATACTCCTCCAGTTGGTCTGGATCGTCCGCAAGCATTCGAGGAACCTCAAATTTGTAGGTCTCTGATTTTTCATAGCTGAAAGAAATTAATAATTACATGTTTAAAATATAAATGTGTAAATAAATCACTACAAAAATCACATTTTATAAAAATAGCTTTGAAACAGAAAGTGTTAAACTCTAACCACCTCTCTAACTATTTTCTTTAAAGAGTATCACATGAGTAGTTGGCAGTGATGTAACACTCATATACCCAAAAATACCATCAAATAAAAATATGTTCTTCCAACTGCTAAATACTCATTTTATAGAATTTAGCACTAACATAATAAATCATATTGTGACTACATCAATGATCCATTACAAAATTGTGCAAACATGGTGAGAGGTTTACTTTGGAATGGCAGCTTGCAAATCTCCTAGTTCCTCCAAGTGTCTGGCGTGGTTGTAGAAAGTTGTCCGTAGATGAATTCTGTCGTACATTTCAGCAGTCTCCAGGGCCTAAGGAAGATTGGATTGTTATCACACATTTCTTTGTAGTCATACAAAAACAAACAAGAAAACACTGTCAGTGAACTTGAAACAAGACAGAATTAGATTCATATCAGCAAGTTCATTGTTAAGACAGGCAGCTCAAACCTTTGTCCATGCAAAACATTAAAAACGAAGCATCAATGAATTAAAGAGTTAACCTATCTCAACACTGAAGATATATAGTCCTGGCCCAGTCATTGTTAGAAAAGTTTGTCTTTTCTGGCATGCCTTTTGTCTATCAATGGTTTTGTTAACTGAATTGACTGGAAAAGTCTCATTTTACAATACAGTGAAATGGTGATAACATTCCTGACACAAGCTCACTGATATTGATATGTAATGTAAAGCACAAGGTGTGAATCTTATTAATGTTACCTTCTGCCATTCTCCTCTGTTTTGATAGAATTCATTCAGTAAATCATATCGTTTGCAGTTCCTGAGTAGCCTCTCAGCATCCTCCTGTTGTGAATGAAACAATGAAGACAATCTTGACTCAATAATAACGTAATAAAAATAATTCTCATTTGCATAGCACATGACCTAGCGGCTAGCTCAAGGCGCTTTACAGAATATAACACAAATAGATTGTAGAAAAGGAATATTTACTTAGTTCTAACTCTTCAATGGCTTCTCTTAAGCTAAGCTCATAGCCGCATTCATCATGTGATAAAGATATGTGTTTTTTCAAAATATCTTTTTTCTCCCTATGTAGAATCATCTTACAAGGATTCCCCTCAGTTAGCCAGTCCCAAGGGCTTACAACAAAAAGACACTCGGGAAGAAATGAGAGCAGCCGACCAGGACAACACTAACACAATGCTATGGCAGTCACCCTAAAACTATTAGGATATACCCCCCCTGCGGGCTTCGCACCTCACAGCAACTAGAGATGTGTCAGCCGACTCAATACCTCCTTGTCATAGCAGAGGATGTTGCTGTTGTTGTTGTTGTTGATGTTGTTGTTGTACTTGACAGCCTAAAAATGCCTCAGTTGCTGGAAGTTTGTGTGTTGTGTGTTTTTAAAGTTTGGATTCTTGGGGAGTACCTGGTTACTTTAGATTCGGGCTGTGAAGCAGGGGATGCCCAATAGTTTCCTCATAACAGTTGGAGCATCAGCAAAATAGTTCCCATTTTGGGTCTATTCCATTGTAGAGGAGAAGAGTAAAAGAGAAGAGTAAAGAGAGATGAGTGGACTCACATAAAGGCCCAGTTGTACGGCAAGGACAGCCACCCTGGCGTCCAGCTCTGGCTCTTTCGAGGCCTCCCTCAAGGCCTTGGCCCCCCTGGCATGTCCCATGTTCCCAAGACACACGCTGGCCACATCCAGCCTGCGACTCTTCACACACATCTTGGCCATGTTCTCCCACACAGACTCACTGAGGGAAGGGACACACGTCAATGCAGTAGTTGGGGTGTTTGTTCAATGAAAGTAAATAGTATGCAAACAATGGAATCCATCATAATGTGTTTTTTTTCTTTTTTTACCACCATGAACATCGTTTTTAGACATGCACAATGAGAGACTTTGAGAAGGCTCTGGAATGAATCAAGACCCTGTTCACAATGCAAGGCAGACTTTTCTAGAGCACCTGTTCACATAGTTCACATGTTCAGACTTTGGCAAGCATGCGCTGGGAACCTGGCAGAATGGTGGCCACCCTGGCTGTAAACACAAAAAGACAAAGAGCTACGTTACCTCTTAATGAGTTTGATGGCCTTGAAGGCTTCGTCCATGTTCCCAATGGACAAGTAGTAGCTGAAGTTCATCATGGCGTCCCTGGTGTTCTTGTCGCTGCTCTCTAGGCCCACAAAGTCTCTCATGATCTTCCTGGCCACCAGCTTGGGGTAGGTGATGGCTCCAGTGTCTGGGTTCACCACGCCCGGCTCTTCTGCTTGGTCGTCTGGACGGTTCTCTCCCTGGAAAGTAACCATGATAAGAGTCATCGTCATCATCATTGTTGTTGTTATCATCATCATTACCATCATCACCATCTTCATTATCACACATGGCATATACATTTCTTTTACAAAAAAACACACAAAAAACACTGAAATTCCTCAGAATATGCAATGTAAGGGCTGAATGAAGGATTTCAGCATGTTGTTTGTGGCAATAGGTGTTTTTGTCTTACTTCTTTATTGTCTTGAATAGATACCAGCCTAGATTCTCCCCCTACCTTCTTTGTGAAGAAGCAGTAGGGAATCTCCACTCCCATGAGGCGACTGTACTGATCAGGCATAGGGAAGTTGTCTTGAATGAGAATCCCATTCTCAGGGGTGCAAAACAGGGACACAATCATCACCTCCACCTGGCAAACAACACCACATACATGTTGTACGTGACAAAATATACTTTCAAATAGTATTACCCTCTATCGTAGATAGTAATAATGGCCTTTCTATCACCAATATGTTCATCTGCTACATTTCAGGTAGGTAGTACAGTTTCTTTCTCTCTTATATTTTTGTAACTATGTGTGCGCATCTGAGAGACTATTGGTGCATTCATCACATAACATAATTTGTAAAGGATTTCAGTCTTTGGCCTACTAAAATATTTGAACTCAAACTCGAAAACCGTATCTCTCTGTGAAAAGTTAATATAATCTAAGAGAGAAACTCTGCTTACAGGCTCCTCGTTCACAATCTTGGTAAGGGAGGGTTTGCTGTGTTGGTTGCAGTCCACGGCATCAGACATGATCCAAGCCTCACAGACAAAGAGTTTAGGCTCACATGGGTCCCAGTACTGTGATACTGGGAAGCGGCCTGCAATGTCTCGTGCTGCCTGGTTCTTGCCCCTGGGGACATGGAGATAGATTTTGAGATTATTACAGATAACATTCATATAGAACTTTACCTTGATTTACAACAAGAAGCTCACAGCACTTTATACATAACACTTAGGCCTGAAGATAAAGAATCACTTCATAACCCAATGATTGCATAACAGTGATGAGACAGAATTCTTCAATATTCTGTAAATCAATAGTTTCCTTCAGGTTGCCAACTTCAGTTACGAAATCCACAATTTCAAAAGTAAATCATTACACATGAGATCTTAAAGAAAGAGTGAAGGCTGAAAACTGGTACCATACTCCACTTTCTAAAATTTGATCTTTAACACACAGTAAATTCTTGCCTCGAGGCATTGAAATGAGAGAACAAAACAAACAAAAAAGTAACAAGGAGGTTTGTGCCTTGAAGCTCTCACCTCTCAGCATCATTTGTGTCTGTGTCATCCATGCCCTGTGTCCCATCAGGTGCAGGATAGTCGTCTTGCTCTCCACGACCAGTCTCAAAGTTGAAGTACTGCACAGTGTCCAACTCCACATCCCAGAAATACATCTTAGGGTCAGGCTTGCCCTCAGACTAGGGGAAAAAGAAAAGCAGAGGAAAAAGAAGAGAAAATTGGGTAGTGTCTATAATGTTTTTTTGTTGTAGTTTTTTTTCAGTGTTTTTTTTTGCTAGCTGTTGCATAAGTAATCTTTAGTTCAACAATTGTGGAGTAATGTGTACTGGCCAGGCAAAACCGCCTACTTGGAGCTTCAAGCAGTTCTGAGATATAAGCAAAACTAGTTGATTTTTTAGTAACAGGTTTACATTGGTTAGCATCTTTAAAAATTCATTAAAAAAACAACTTGAAGACATAATTCAAAGATTTGAAAAGTGCCTTGATTAGCTTTTCATGAGGTTTCAGAAATAACAAAGAACAGAAAAAAAGTCAATTTTCCTCCAAGTCTATCTTTTTCCCAGACCACTACACAGATTTTTATCAAAATTTCTGAGGAGATAAGAAAGAGCCTGGAATAACGCAATTGTAGATGTACACTAAGTCTGCATATGGCTTGTCTGTATGAACAAGTTCAGTAGCGCACGTACGAGTAAAGATATAGACCTCTTAACTCAAACAAATGATGGAATATGTCCATGCCACGATTCAAGTACCATCTACTCACAGTGAGGACTTGCACACTGACTCTGTTCCCTGCATTGTTGACTTTGGCAGAGACAATGGAGCCGAACCCTGGAATAACATCTGAGAGGTTCTTGGGGCTACTGTGAGCTTTGGCCTCCCTGGTGGGGAACAGTGTTTTGAAAATTAAACCTTTTTTTTAGATGAATTGAACAAATCTAGAATACAGGAACAATCATTCTCTGGATTCAGTGTGCTTCAGTACGAAAAATCCAAGAAGACAAACTTCAAAGCTTTGAAGAAGAGAAGACCAACTTCAAAGCTTTGAAAATGACTATCATTTCAGCTCTCATATAGCATCTGTTTACATTGTGAATAGATGAGATCAGTTGACAGAAATGTTCAGCTATTTTAGAATACAAAGCCAAAGCCATTCTAGAATTCAAGTGAATTAGAGCCTTTATGTAGTCCTTTATCTAATACCCATGAGGACATCTTTCAGTGAAAATCCAATCTTAGCAAATAATAGTGACAAAAATATTATTGTTGCTGCTGCTAATGATGATGATGACAGTGATGATGACCATAATGATGATGACAGAGAGCATTTCCACTTTAGTTGCATAGACACAAAGTTATACTGGACAATCCAAACACTGACCTCCTTGAGAGGTCGTAGACACGAAGAATGCCAACGTCAGTGGCCACGGCCAAGTATGTTCCACACACATCCAAACTGACAGGATGCCCCTCAGGCTCAGCAAATGTCATCAGTTGCTTGACGGTACCCTGGGGGAAACACATAATACATTGGTGAGCACTAATGTTGACGTTACTTCTTTACTTCCCTGACAAGTGACAAGTTTTGTTTTTAAAGATGTGTGTGGGTTTTTTAATCATGTAATAACTGAAATAAGCGTCACAACACTTGATGATAATGAATGGCTAAGAGCAATTATCTGACATGTCTATACTTCTTCACAAGCATATGAACCACTATTCAAATAAATTGATTTCAGAGTGAAAACGTTTTAACAATTCCTTTTAAGGAAACTATTGTAAAGGATTCTTTGTCAACAAATAATTCATACTACAGTGCACATGCGAATGTTGTCTTGTTAGAAGTTATGGGATAATTGAAATGTGATTACCTGGAAAGTTCTGACTTGCACTTTGTTCATCTCAATGGTGTAGACATTCTGCTCATACAGTACAACAGTGAGTGCTTCTGCTGTAAATGAACCTAGAGACGGAATGGAGAAAACATGTTGCATTCACATTTCATATTCTTCTTTAGAGTGTAATCTGTAATCTATGTCATTAGTCAAGTGTACCTGTCAATCTTTACTTTTAGGTACTTATTTTGACATTTTAAAGACATTGTCCTTTTAGATAAGATAAGATATACTTTCCTTTATGTCTACACAGATGGGGAAAATCGTTTTATGATACAAACGAGCACATGTTATAAAAGTATGGCATACCTGCAATTGTGATCATAGCTTTGTCAGGAGAGTATTCATACACAATCACACGCTTGCCATTCCACACAGCCAAAGAATCCTGAAAAGAGAAAAGAATCAGTCTATGTTATTACATAATCTACTGGCGTTGGGAAGGTTGTATATAATAAGACTTTCTTCGCGATTTTCTTCCTAGCATTGAAGGATTTTGTTCATGTGTGTGCGTGTGAGTGATCCTTTTTTGTTTTGTTTTGTGTTGTTTTCTTTCCTATGGGAATGTGCTTTTTGGTTACACATTTTTTTAAATACATTGCAACATTTTCAAAAGAGTACATTTCTTAAAGTCATGAAAATGTCTTCCATTTTTCTTTGGTCAGAGAAGGTCTACAGTATCATTCGTCACTCAATAGTTTGTCCAATGCAGGCATTCATTCATATTTTTATTTCAAGATCATGAGTAGAGTTAAAAGTGAATTGTTAGGATTTATTTTTTACTCACTTTGGTTGTGCAGATTCCCTTGACTTGGATGTCAGTCTTCAGGTCATGAGGACTTCCAACAGCAAACATTTCAACATTGAGGGCACTTGGGCCGTACTGGACAACTGCATTCTGTCAACAACAAAAAATGTGATGCATTAATGCTTCAAAGACTACATACAACAACAAAATAGCTGCTGAAAAATACAGAAACAGGTTTGACATAAAATAAAATTTCCATGTGGATACTATACCAGTGTG
>JAUELK010121599.1:0-11775 GCA_031471215.1 Gastropteron pacificum
CTCTGCAACCTGGGACTGGAGGGCCTTCAAATTGTCCCCTTGTTCATGCAATTGTGCAATGCAATCACAAGACCCCTCCGGACCAGTAGAGTATAGAGGGGAAGACATGTAAGCCTTCAAAGACTTCACATAGTTCTGGAATTGTTTATGTAACTTACTGTTACATTATGTTTTACCTTTGCCTTTCTTTCAGAGTTAATTATTAGCATTTCTTTAGTAATTTATGTATTTTTCTATTTCACCGTCTACAGTTAAACAAGATGAACAGCACTGGAGACCTGTTGCTGACCTGTATGAGTAAGTTGATTTTATCTCAGTTATAGTTAGAGGGTATCATATTTTTGATAATAATGATAATAACAGTATAATAATAGCCGATTTATATAGCGCGCTGGTAGGGTACTAGCATTGAACTCAATAGATTGTCGTTAGACTTATACAACAGAAAACATTCTCTATTGACCCTCCAACCAGCTTATGCAGTCATACAAGTTCATAAGACTGGCATTAGCCACCAAGAGGGAATAACTCTACAGCAGGAATAACAACAACAACATACAACAGAGAGAAGAAAAAAAAAGTCTCAAAAACCCATTTTAACAAATTATCATTGTTATTATTGTCATTGTTATTATTTCATCCTACAGGTCAGTCCGTCCAGCTGTGGGCTAGACCAAGCCAGCAGGATGACCCTTCAACTTTGACCCCCAAATGTCCAGTGGACACGATGGAGCACAGGGAACCCAAGAAGAGTGTCTTTCAGAAAATTAAAGAAACCTTCACGAGGAAAGACAAGAAAAAGAAACCTATGGAAAAGAGGAAACGTGATTGCTGATTGGGGCTAAGTTTTCATGATCTCATGAGACAGATATTGGGCTGAGTGGGGGCCAAATGATTAACACGTTGGGTTAACGTGTTTGGTCTCCTAGCGGGCAACCGTGGTTCGAATCACGGCGAGGGCTTTCTGAACATGGCTCTCCACCCCGTCCTATCAGTATCAGAGACAGATGTTACAGTGTAAGTCCCACCTCTTACATGACTATGATCTAGAAAGTGTTGCTTGGGGGGTAAATGTATAAGCTTATACTGAAACAAAAAAATATCATGTGGACACCAAATTGCTTTCACAGTATTCTGACCGAAGAAGACGAGTGTTATTAAGAGACACGCACGCAGCTGTCCAAATGTGAACAGTGACAAAGACCACTTTTCTATTTTGTGAATTTCGATGGAGGCTATTTTCCTATTTTGTGAATTTCAATGGAGGCTATTTTCTTATTTTGTGAATTTCAATGGAGGCTATTTTCCTATTTTGTGAATTTCGATGGAGGCTATTTTCCTATTTTGTGAATTTCAATGGAGGCTATTTTCTTATTTTGTGAATTTCAACGGAGACCACTTTACTATTTTCTGAATAGTGTTGAAGATTGCTGCTCCTATTTTGTGAATATTGACAGAGATCATTATTTGCCTATTTTATGTAAATAATTTGCAGAATCTGTTGTTCTTATAATATTGTGTTCATTGCCAATGTTTTTTTACAATTTTACAATTGTGCATCCTTTGAGTGCTTAGATTGCCGAAACGCAAAGCACGCGGTCTCGTTAATCTCTCATTAATCCTCAAGTCTGCGACGGAAGAAGGGGGGGGAGAGTGCTGTTGAGATAATCGGTCATTCTTGCCTCAGTGAAAGCTTAGCTCAGCTCACAAGTTTAGTGGGAGCCAACAAGAGCTCATGATGATCGCTGATCACTTGCTATGTTACTTATGATCACTTGGCAGCACTAGATTGTCTCCACTTTTACCTAGACCAGTATTCAATTTTTCTTGTCGGGTCCACCACAGTTGTTATACTTGTCGGGACTACCACTACCACCTACTTGGTACTCATACTCATTTTATGTTCACCATCCTATTGGAGACAAATGTTAAAGCATAGGTCCCACCTTCTATGTGCTGTTTTGTGTCGCTAGGGGGGAAATACTCATGACACAAAACTCAAACTAATTTCATGTTCAAAAATTGAAGTTAACTGATAGTGAAAGATCTTGTTATTATGTTAGTATGAGCCTCCCAGGAGGTTGAGAAGGCTCTGGAATGCATCAGGTCTGTCAGGGTAATAGTGGCTGTAAAGAGCTTTGAGTTTGGTGTAGAGTGGGGAAAAGCACTATTAGATATATTATTATTATTACATTGCAATTTGCTTGATCTAAATATCTAACATCTCATGGACTTGTGTTTTAACTTTTGACAAAATGTTTTTACAGTTACAATTTATTGCATTGCTTCTCATTAGACCACAATACTCCTTTGTATTAAAAAAAAATGTGTAAATTTGTAAAGAAAAAATATGTTGTTAATTTCACTCGACTTTCTCTTGATTTTATAATCTCATATCAGATGTACCCCACTCTCATTCCAAAGTCATGTCATTGTTTTATCCCAAGCTGATGAGTTGTTCACTCTTGTCAGCCAGTGCTAGTCTCAGGAAGAATGCTGTGCTATGTAGCTGGTCAAATGATCCGTAGAGGGTGTTATGGGCAGTGGGGGAATTGGGTAGAAGTTTGTTTCTCTGGTTTTGAAGTCAAGGGGAGACAAAAAGAATGTGGTTTCTGTCTTCATAGGGCCATGGACAGTGTCTGCAGTGGGGTTCATGTTGGGGCTTGATTCTGTTTAGGTGGTAATTTGTTTCGGCATGTCCAGTACGGAATCGGAACATCAAACTCTGCTTTTGTCAGTTCAGTTCATGTAGATCTTATATACTAATGAATTCCATGTGGAGCAAAGGCCCACAAAGTCATGTACCAATTACATGTATGCCAAAGTTGTCTGTATTCCTAGGTCATTGCTTGTTTCAATTTTTTTTAAATTTATGTTTGGCGCTTAATTAATGTAAAGACTTGCGTCAAGTATACTGCAATGATTTTCGTCCTTCATGTATGCTGTACATACATACATGTGTATGAAATAAATCATTAGAGAACGTCTCCCCTGTTACGGACAGGCATAACATTCATAGGTACATATGGAATTCCTTCCTTCCAATTATATTTAGATAGATATACAAATTAGTATGTACCATTATAATGTACTCTTATACAACACCAGGTGTACTCTTGGGGAAAGTATTTTTGGTATTTTTCATCATACCTAGGTGTAAAAAGGGTACTTGACTATAGACGATGAAATGTCTTGTACAACAATTTGATCTGCCTAATAAATTTACAATGATGTACAAACAAGTATAAGTTGACTTGATTTTACCGTGCATGATTTGATAGAGCACGAGATAACTGAGTTTCATTTCGCTTAACATCGGATTTCTCTGCATTATGTCATTATTTTATCTTTTACTTACCTACAGCTGATGCTCATGTTGATGTAACTTTGTTTTACTCACAATGACTGGCAGATCTCAAATTACTCATTCAGTTTTTCAAGAAGCAATTTACCAAAGTACATTATTTTAATTGCCTGCCCATGTCTTCTTTGATATGCATACAATATTTGTTCTGATTGTTTCGACTTTGTAATGAATGATTTAATGCCACTGCCACATTTTTGCTGCCTCAGATTTTGTTTTAAAATAAATTTTGCCAAAACCTGAAGACATGCATGTCATTTTCTTTTTTACAACAATATGAGTATTAATTAGCCTACAAAATGTAGAACTAATTTGTTTGTTTGTTGCACTCATGTTTATGCAGAGGTCAACCCAGGGCCTCGCAGTGGCAGAACATGTTAAGTAAGCGCATTTGGTCTCTAGTGGACAATTTAAACGGCTGTCAACCCTTGTCCTATCAATCAGAGACTGATGTTACAGCATAGGTCCCACCTCTCAGATGACCTAATTGTGTCAACAGGGGTGTTCTAACTCAAAACTTCAATTGAAATATACAAAGTAATGTTTTAATTCTTGGAAATTATTCATTATTATATAGTAGGCTTCTGATTCCCCACTGTGCTTGCGGAACAGTGAGACAGACACAGATAGTGTACAAACAGACATAAATATATAGGACTGAAATATAGATAAGACTGGTAAGACAGTTGAATAGAATACAACAGAGTTTTATTATTAATTATTGCACATCAAGTCACATATTGTATAGCAGAAGATGGAACATTACATTGCTCTTTGCCTAAACCAGTCAAACAATGGGATGGTAGTGGTAGGGGGGGAAAAGTCTTCATAGTTTCTTAAGTATCACAAAAGAAAATTTAAATATTATTTAAAATTAACAGAATTTTGAAGAAAAGTCAACAAGTGTTCTGTAATTGTAATTTAATTACTCAAAATCAAAATGTCAATTTCCTAGCAATAAACCATGATGACATTATACATTACATCAGATGTATTACCATACCAAGTTCTTCTACTGATGCTTTGTTCCCACAAAGTACATCATGTACAAGAATTCTTTATAATGTATGAGTTATTGTGAATACTTTTGCTGAGGAGGTGTTCCTGTATGCAACTTGACTGTAATTGAGTATGCTACTAATGCTAGTGCTAATAATACTAGTACTAGTAACTAGTAAGTAACTTGTAATAATAACAAGGTAGGATATTTGGTGTGGTGTATTATGGTGATGGCACTTACTTATACTTATAGTAACTTACTTATACTTATAGTAATGGATGTGACCACAAGAAATCATGTGTCCCACAAATCCAAAGACCACTACATGTGTACAACATGTACTAATTTCCTTGTTTTTTGTTCATTCTTATAAAAGCAAAGCATGTTACTATTCAAGTTGTGTTAAACATTTTTGCTCTACTATCAAGGAATAGATCGATCAACAAATACACTAGATCTGAATCTAGATTCTTTATCTAGTAGATCTAGTGGTTGCCAAACTCTGTTCAACTTCCTTCATCATTCTACACAATGGAAATTCAGTAGTAAATAATGGAAGGTCTGTTCCGTGTGATCTGTTCGTTTTGTGAAGTAATGTAAGTTGAAAACATCACATGATTTATTGTGAACGCACCCATTACCAGTACATACATGTACATCTCTCTAAGTCAAACACTAACTGGTGAATGCCTTCTGCATTCATAAAATCATAGAACATAAATAGATAAAAAAGACAGAGACAGTCTGATTTCATTTCATCCAAGATGTGCATTGACGGAAAATTACTTTATACTACTACCGTAATACTAAGACATGAAAAGCAAGATCATGCGTTGAAAGAAAAAGATGTTGGTGCTTATTCAGTAGAAATAGAAAAATATGTGTCTACACTTTACACTGTGTATAGTCTTTAATAGTATAAAGACTTCAAAGCAACAAACTCAATGAAATAAAGAAAAATAGTACAGTGGTATTATATCTTAACATGAACAAGCCTTGATACAAAAAGAAAAGTTGATCGCTATATTTTGAAATGAACTAATATTTCAATGCAGAATTATATAGACACTTTCTTCGACTTCCTTATGTCGTCACATTCACCATTGAGTATAAAATTCAGTAGCATGAACAGTAGGCAACATATTGATATCTCTCTCTCTCTATTTTGTTTTCACATCAAACTCAAATACATGTATTCCACTTTTCACATAAAGTAGTTATGATAATGATACTCAATGATAGACAAAATGGAATTTAAATAAACATCTCATACTCATATGTAAATTTCTGATTAACATAATAATGGAATCAATACAACGTAACAATGTGCGTACAAATGACAGTAACATCAGGGTTAGCAGGGAACAGGCATCTAAATGATCGGATTGATGTTAGATCTGTACTGACGCGGAAAGTGGGCTCTTGAGGTTATTTTCATACACAAATTACAATAGTAAAACATTGGTCCTGTCAAGAGGTCGCTGTACATATTCAAATACAATGAAAGTGTTTGTTTCTAAACTCGTTACAGAGCTCTTAAACATTGCATGGAGAAAACGTGATAAAAATAAAATTATCCATCTTCCTTTTTTTCCTCACAACAAGTAGGTACACAATAATAACAAACAGTAATACTAATACACATGTACAGACAAACTAATTCATACATAGGATAGAGTTGGTAGATAATTTAAGAATATCATCACAATGAATTACATAACACATTCGTTGACATGAACATGAACACAGCAGAGAGCAGTAACAAAGTCAAAAGTCTAGTTTCAATTTCACGCTCACAACACCAGTACATACACAGTCAATTCACACAGACATTGTGTTGTAAGTTGTATTAATATTATATTGTCTTGTACTTGTACTACAAGAACCCTGATGTTTTGACAAGTGAAAACTTCTTGCTCTTTCATATATACATCACATTGAGAATGTTATTATACATACTCTTTAATGTACTGGTGTCTTTAATGTATTTACCAAGAAGAAAAGAACATTCACAAATAAATAGTGTTGATATTGTTCACAAGACACTGTAAGTAAATAGTGCACCTCTCGCTCCCCATCCCCTCTTACAACCTTGAAATTGATTATACAAATAAACAGTAACCTACCACATAGTAAACTAAATGATCCGGAAGTTTGTTTGCCCTGAACTCCAAAACCTACGAAAGAAAGTTCTACCTGACCTACCTACCACCCAGAATAGCCTATACGGATCTCTGGAACAAGTACAGTGAACAGCGCCCTTTATAAGCTAGCACTGGCTGACAAGAGTGAACAGCTCATCGGCTTGGAATAAAACAACAACCACAACAACATTAATCTTCATATTATTCAAGCTGTGTGGTTCAAAATTAAAAAGATCAAGAAAGTAAATTTGATCTCACCTTAAGTATAGGCGAACATTGATGAAATAGTATTATTTATTACAGTTTGAATCCATGGACAAAAGTGAACTATACGTTGCATGAATCTATTTGTTAGCCTGTTGGACTTGTGAGCCGGCCACTGCAAGCACTGTTTCTCCAGATCCTGCGGAGGAAACACAACAAACATATTATCTACGGAACTATTCATATAAATCTATGATTGGAATAATGTACATATAATAAATAAATAATAATATAATATTTAAAGTGTATTTATAGAGCGCTTTTCCCAAAGAAGGCTCAAAGCCTGTATTTTTGTATTTGTATACTGTTTTCATCCCTTCTCAGGGAAACTTGCCTAAGTATTATGCCCTCCGCTTTTTGCTGAAGCCAACATGCAGTCGCCACTAGAGGAGAGGCAATTTGAACATTGGTCAGATGGGCAGTTTATATGGCTGTCCACCCTTGTCCGATCAGAGACTGCCATTAGGTCACACCTCTCCTATGATCTAATTGTATCGTTAAGGTAGTAAAAGCACAGACCCTAGATGTACATACAGACAGAACACTTAGCTATGATAGCATAGCCAACCCGAGCACGTCCCAGGTGTACAAACAGCATAATACATAGAGATAGAAAGGATTGTAGGAAAGTATAACTAAAGCTCACAAGTGTTGGTCTGTATCTCAGTGTTAAAACCTTTCTGTTGGGGATGCACTCGAGGAGGCCACAAATTTATTTTTACAAAGAACAAGAGGCCAGTGTCAAGTCTCATTGTCTCTGACAAAACTCATTTGAGTTCTACCAGTATGCCTCCCAGGAGGTTGAGAAGGCTCTGAAATGCATCAGGTCTGCCGGGGTAATGGTGGCTGTGAAGCGCGTTGAGCTTGCTGTAGAGCGGGGAAAAGCTTTACAGTTGTACATAAATGCTATCAGTTATTATCATTATTAATCGTTGACTCACCGAGATCCGCTGAGACTTGCTCAAACTGTTTCAAGCTGCCAGAAGAGTGTTGCTGCAGGTAGGCTGTCTCTGAGTCCGTCAGCTGGTCTCCAAGTTTCTTCAGTGCTGTGAGGATCTCCACTGACTGCTGCACTGCCTGTTCTTTGGGGAGTTTACCTATCTTCTCATCTCGTCTGATCTGGGGGCAGCACAGTAGAAACCGGATATTATTATTGTTATTATTATTATTTTGTATATATTTGCTTCACCCCTTGTCAGGGAAATTGTCATAGTGTTATGAGCTGACCTTTTGGCTGAAGCTAACTCGTTTGATGTTTTATGTTAGTGCTTTGAGTTTTCATATATCCAGGGAAAGCATTCTACAATTGTGGTGATCATTGTTATTGTTATCTTATTACTATTTTGATCTTCATTGTTGTTGTTGTCATTCTCATTATTATCATCATTGCCCTCATCTTCATCTCTGTATTTTCTCATCATTTAAATCTGATGAGCGTCTCAATTCATGTTAAAAAACTAGTAATAGGTCGTTATGAAAAGAATATATTTATCTCAACTAATAAACTTGATACAAGTCACTAATATGACTATCATTACAAACATTATACTACATGTACCAATATTATTGTAACAACAACTATTTCTGTAGCAAGTAAAACTCACATCCGCCAGTCTAGTCCTGAGCTGTCCAGGCTGTTTCTTGGCAAATAGACGAATCACCTCTGGGGTCTTGAAGGCATCGCTGATGGCTGCTTGGATAGCCTGGGCGGGACAGATGAAACATTGCTATGACTACTGGTGCCTACTTTTAATAATAATAGATAGCATTTATATAGCGGTTTCCCCCGCTCTACGGCAAGCTCAAAGCGCTTTACAGCCACTATTACCCCGACAGACCTGATGCTTTAAACCCTAATCATATTAACACAGCTCCTGTTCATACTTCAACAGGATGCACAATTGCCAGGGATGTGACTGGCCCTTTACCAACAAAAGAAAAATGATGGTGAACATGCAGGGGACCCAGAATGCCTCTATGAAAGCAAAATCGCGGAAATTGCAAAAGAATAACATAACATCCCTGTACTACCGTTTTCCAGTCATTCATCATTTTATCTTATTGCTAGTTAGTATGGTAAGCTTAATCACTGAGTTTACATATAACAAGAACTAAAAGTCAAAGCAACTAACCATTTGACCTGTAAAGTAGAGTGAGGCATGTTAGTGGTATAGGTAAACAAAGCAACTAAACATAAACTCACCAACTGACCCATGAGACAAATAAACATAAAACGGCAAAAAGCAAAAGCTACTAACCAACTAACTAGTGCACAATATGATAATAAACTAAAAGCTATAATAATAATAACAAAGCCGAACTATAAACAGAGCTTTTTCTCTCTCAAGCTTAAGGCGCTTTACAGTTACAGAATATTACTACCCCAACAGACCTGTTTAATTCAAAAGCCATCTCAACCTCCTGGGATGTATATATGAATGAATGATGATGAAAGTCTTTTGTATAGTATAATGCACAAATCCATGTTTTCATGATCTACTAAGGCGCTGCAACATCCACAGACACAAAACAATACACTCACAACTACTACTACAGTACTGTTCCTCTCAAACTGGGCCTGGGCTATACACATTACATGTCCTAAATAGCAAAAGGTTTAGCACTCGTATGTCTTGTATACTGGTAGTGCTGGCTGGTCGGTGCCCATACCCCAATTCTGACAAGATCTTTCATTGTCTATAATAGTCGGGTAGCCTACCCTTTTTACACCTGGGTGGAGTGAGAAGAACTGTGTGACAAAGTACCTTTTCCAAGAGCACACCAGGTGGTGGATATGAAAATTATCCTCTCAAATCCAAACCCGAGTCGGCACCAGGTCACCAGATCACATACTAACTAACCAAGCAGTGCACCACACAATGAAAGGGTAAACTCCACACACCAGTTGCATGCCATTGAGCTGGTCCACCAGGCTGAGGTTTCCTTCCATCATCTTCCTGAGGTTCTCCTGGAACTCCTTGAGTTGTTCCACCGTCTCACTTTTGGTCTCCTCATACTCTTCTGGCTCCAGGTCTGCCCTACGAGGCAACAAGGACGGAAAGAGGGAAGCTTTAGTGTAGTAGTAATAATGAACGTGAATGATAATGGGAAATTAGTAACAATTATTTATTGTGTTTCGCAATGTTGATATGGATGTCATTCTATTCGTCCGTCATGTCCCTTTGTGTGTTAACTAGTAAATAATAATAATATGCTATGTGACGTCAAATGAAGTAACAAAAAAAAACCAGTAGGCCTTTAATGTTATAAATATACGCAATAAATGTCATTTTACATTGTACATGACATTTTCCTTTCATGATACAAAATAATCTGTGATTTTGTTACTTACTTGCACTCTTCTAAGTCACTCAACTGTTGGACCAAACGATCCAACTGTTCTTCCAAGTTCTGTCTCAGCTTGGTGTTTTCCTGTGTGCCTCGAGAAGCCATCTTTGTCTAGATTTTGAAAGAAAATGTATTTGTGATGAGATAAAAGGGCATAGAAAACTTTAAAATGATGAACATTGAACGCCTGATGTAGTAGTATGCCTCATGAGTTTTACATACAGGATATATACAAAACAAAAGGTTAAATCAATGGTGATAGGCAGATAGGCCCTACCTACACACACCCGACTTGATAATCCAACAAGTCTAGATCTAGTAGATATAATAGTTCAATGTAGATTCTAGAATAAATCTAAACTATAATTAATAATAAATAATCTAGACTCTATGTCATAAAATCAGAGAGGTTTCATGTATCTAGAGTGATGATGGGGTGAATGGACACCCTAAAAAACATCTGATTCTATCAGCCTTTTGAACCTATCGGCTGTCAATCAATGTATAGATCTAGATCTAGAGCTAGATCGAGAGGTCACTTCTTAAAGTTAAAGAAGACACTGTGACCACCGAACCCATCTTCACTCTAGTTCTAGTTAATCTAGTCAGGTTTATAGAGGCCTAGATCTAGATCTATAGCCTATAGCTAAGCGTAGTGATAGTCATAGCCTAGGGACTGGTTACCGACAGCAGTCCCTGGTGGTGTGTCATTTTTCCCGGGGGGTTTTAGGGCCCCCCTAATTTCTGTTTTCGAAATGAAAATCAACAACAAATTTTGTAGCTAGGGGTTAGTAGGGTTAGGGTTTCAAAAAATGACACACCAGGGACCGCTGTCACTCTCAGTAACCAGTCCCATAGCCGACACATCTATTCGATACAGTGAAGTAGATCTAGACTAGATCTCTCTCTATATATATAGATCTAGAATCTATAGCCATTGCAATACTTGTATGGTAAAAGTGCAGTGTTAAAGTTAAGCTAAGCGTCGTGACTTCACCTTTGGATAGGATTAGGCGACATGGGTGGACGAATACCGAAATCCGATAAATAACGTATCTTCACCTCAAGTTGATAGAGGCCTAAACCACATTAAAACTTACCTCTCAAAGTTCGTGTGAGCTTGTACAAGACGGAAACAAGATGTAAAGACAAGATGAGTCTAGACTAGAGCTAAATCTAGATCTAGATTGTAGTTGTTATTATACACAGCTAAAAAAGGATAACGAAAGTAGGCCGAAGTCGAGAATTTTTCGAATGCTCTCCCTTACTTTTAGCCCACCACACCCCCTTTTTATAGGCCTTATGGCTGCCTATGATCGGACCCGGGTCCCATCATAAACACAAGTATATACGGACCCGTGAACGCAGGTAGCCTAGCCGTAGTGTATCGAGGGGCCGGTGAGAGTGGGAGAAACTCGTCCTCTAGGCCTAGAGCAGAGAAATCCACGCTGTCTGGCCTAGATATAATGTAAGCTCTCTGGCCTAGAGTTAATATAAGGTGTTTCGTTCTCGATTGAGAGTAAGTACGAGTAAGAGTGTCTATCGCGTTTTAGTCAAGTTGTAAACCGACTGAATTATCAACTAATCTCCGTTAATGTTTTGTTTTCTAATTAAATGAAATTTAGAGAGATCATGTAGAGAGAGAGAGAGAGAGA
>JAUELK010121820.1:0-11770 GCA_031471215.1 Gastropteron pacificum
GTGTTTCCATTGTTAGAGAAACAAGTGTTCTCATTGGCTACAAGCTCGTGATTTCCGGAAAAACACGCTGTCGACGTAGATACAACCAGGTTTTCCTAAATGGTGTGTCAATACAGAGGGGTTTTTGTAAGTGATGACATATAGGGAAATATTCGGGACCGGGGCGCAATGTCAATACATCCGGGATGTCGATACATCCGATCTTGATGTAACTGGGTTGCACTGTATTATCATGTCTAAGACCATCTTTTTGTAGAAAGGCATAACAGTAACAACATGTTGTTGAACATTGGGTATTGTATATAGGTGTTGCGCATTGAACTTGATTTGTATTAATAGTGAATGATATATTCCAGGTTGTATGGGAAACAGAAGAAGTACGCCCTTGCCAGTACAAAGTATGACAAAATTCTCGAATTGATGGAGAAAGAGTTTGGCAATGACAGTGTGCCCGTGATGAAAGTTTACACTGAGTATGGAAAGGTAATAGTAGGTTTTTTCCTTCTCACAAAGCAACATCAGAATTTACTTCAAAATCTCCTCAAGTCTTTTCCCTGTACAGTTGTCTCCAGCTAAATGCTCACCGCATATTGACCTGATTCGTCTTTTATAAATAAAGCCTGTGTATTTGCCCACTGATGAACTTCTCGCACATGCCCGTTGATATGAGTGAAGGTGATGAACATTGTACCCGATGAGAGATCTAACAAAGCACTACATCAGATTATCTGCCCGCCAGGCACTCCCTGGTGGAGATATAAAACCTGTGAGGTGTTTCCAGTGTCTATACTATATGATGCTTAGGGCCCACCCCTCCACTAATCCGAAGGTGTGAAACCTGACATGCACGCCTTACATTGGCCAGTCTATGGCTGCGCAATCCTACCGGGTACAAGTGGCCTCGCGAGACAAAGATTAGCGTAACATGACAACACACTGTTGGCCTGATAGGAGTGGCCAGTTAGTAGATCAATTGATCTCATTTGGCCCTCATTGAATGTCCATCCAATCAATGACAGGTTTAACTTTCCAATCTATCCTCCGCTGAGACACAGAGAAACATTCATCATTCTGTCTCAATCAAACTTAGACCATTCACATCGTTAAGACCCAAATAAGGAGAATGCTTATGGCCGTTTAAAAAAAAATGTGACAACAAGCAGCGAGTTGTGATTATGAGTGAAATTTTGAAGCAGGAGAAGACAAGAGAGGCAAACTTTACAGAAATTGGAAAACTCTTTTGTCATTGGCAAGAAGACTGTAGCAAGAATATTCTGCTGTACATACACGAAAGCTTAAAATAAAAAAGATCAACGAACAGTTGTCTCAAAATCAAAAATGAACAAGACCGTTCCAGGAGGAGGGTGTGGATGAAGCTCTCTACATTTTGATTCAATACAAATCGTTCAAATCTTCCAATTTTGAGAATCAAGATGACGGAATTGACCCTCAAACTAGGCCACCATTTTGTACCACCCAACGGCTGGTTGAATTGCTTCATAGACCGCTGTAACCTTGAATTAAAAAAGGAACAGGGTTATTTGGGTAAATGCCCAGTCCGCCTAATTGCCTGTTTTTCTTGTCACCCAAGGTCCGAGCACTTAGGCGGAGACCTCTGTATAACATTTTTAGTTACACAAAAATGCAAAGATTGCAGATTTAGCATAAAGAAGACACAATCATCTCTGTGACAGTGTTTCAACTCAGTTTTACTGAATGTCTGAAACCTACTGTACAGGCTTTAATGGTATCCATCAATGTTTACCAATATCAGTGATGGTTTTGTAATGTCTGGTCTTTGAACAGTCAAGTATTTCAAACTACCTTTAACTTATTGTCATTATAGCTTGTGCCATGATTCATAAGCAAAACAAAGCCCAACGGCTTTGAGCCCATTGAAATGGGGATTCAGCTCATAACAAATAATCTCTATTATTATTATTATTATTATTATTATTATTATTCCTTCAACTGAATAAGCAAAGTAACGTTACTGTTTTTCTCCACTAGCTTGAACATTCAAAAGGAAGACACACAAATCATGACAAGGCCATTCAGATGTTCCTGCAAGCCCACTCCATTGCTTCAGTCATGTGAGTTGGCCATTTTTTCCTCTGCTATGTATTGTCTGTCCGATTCTCTCTGTTAGCCACACAGGCAAGTGCCAGTCTGTCCCTGGCCTGTTGTCATGTGTGAGTTGTCAATAAATCAGCCTTAAGTTCCCTTGTTCGTCTGTTCTATGGATTGTTCGTTATCATTGTGTCATGTTCGTTATCATCAAATATCAAAGACACAATATCCTCATAACACTCTGATTTACACAAGTTTCAGAGCAATACATAAGAACACAGTTCTAGTGATTTACTTTCTATGTATGTCATTAATATTGATATTGCTACCGGCACTATTCTTGTCATTTCACCGTTGTCATGTCTCAGTATTTTGTATTATTGACTATGTATTGTCTTTGATATTGTCCAAGAAGAATTTCCCTCAAGTTTGAATAAAGTATATCTTATCTTATTTAAGTAAAGCCAAAAGAGAAGTCTGGCTTCATTGATTTTGAGCACCATCATATATTGAGGCTTTACCACAACCACAAGGAAATTGACAAGGAAGTCAACAAATATTATTGTTACAAGTCTCTTTGATAATGTGTTTGCAAATGAACACAAGTATAGTTAAAATGTATTTACAAAGAAGAGAAAAACTTCTTTGATAGATGGACACCATCCCCACCTCTTTTGGTGTAAATGTGACATTGTAAGCATTTTCCCCACTGTTTTCTCCTATTTCGAATTGTATCTTCTTAATCAAAGGGAACAAAATCCATCTCACTGTTTATAATGAAATCATGCCAACTTAAGAAACAAAAATCCTCCATGTTTCTTTCTTTTACAAAGCCACATAGATTTCCGTACTTACTTATGCCTCTAGATTCCTTGTGGAACAAAGAGCCACAAAACAGATTGCCTAGAGTACAAACATTTATTTTTTCTCTCCTCTCATTCCAGCCACAAGGATGCCCACCCAGAGTTGGTCGACACAGCTCTTGCTCTCTCACAGGCTTACGCCAACACTGGTTGGGAGGAAGCTGAAGGTAGTTCAATAAATTCATCAATCATCATCTAGGCCACTGCCTGATCCTTGACAATCATCACGATCAATCTAACTGAACCATTCAAATGTGGGAAGTGTATAGTACTAATTGTGAAAACGTATCCAAGTGTATTCACTATTCGTCTCTTCAGCTTATCATCATTACATATCAGTGACAAGATATTAAGATGAACTTCATTAATCCATTGAAATGGACATTTTGTTTGGATGTATTGATGGACACACTAAAATGACATTGACTTGAATAATATAGTATAGATCTGGATCTTGTATGAAGCATTCACACAAACCTATAAATATAAACAAGCCAGAAACTTACACAGTCAGTTAATGAAAAATGCCTTGTTCAGAATTCCTCTCATCTCTTTTATTTTTGTTTTTTTAAATATATTTTGGAATGTTTAATGTTGCATGTAATACATTTTGTTTCACTGTAAAAGCTTTATGTCTCTTCTCCTTCCTTCTTGTTGGATGTATATTCTTTTAAACATCTATGCATTTCTTGCGATTAAACAGGTTCAGCTCTGAGCTACCTTGAAGAGTGCCTTAGTACCTGCACTACCATCAAAGGTCCCAGTGATCCAAAGACTTTGGAAGTTCAAGACCATCTGGCTAAGATGTTCATCCGAACAGACAAGACCACTGTACGCTATTGAAGATTTCTACATAATGCAGTTTGTTGTTGATTTCTTCATTCGTGTTGTTTTAAAAAAATGAAATTAAAATGGTTTATTACTTTCACTCAATTTTCCTTTTTTGTTTGTTTTCGTTTTGCTTCTTTGACTTTGAGGCCAACATGAAACTTTAGTAAGTAGGCTACGACTACTATTCTATCCTGTTCTGTTGTTTTTTTCATTACGTTATTTTTTCAATGAATTCTATTTCCATGCACTCTTGAGCAATGATGAACAAACAATTTTTCTCTTTTCTTTTCTGTGTTTCCAGGAGGCACTGACATTACTAAAGTCTAGTTTACCAATAAAATGCGAGGCCTTCGGAGACTACTCTGAGCCTGTTTCTGACACCTACAAACTTATGGCAAGCATCTTCCTCTCACAAGGCAGTATTGAGAAGGCCTTGAGAAATTACAAGAAGGTGAGTTGCTTGTGTCAACTACAGTACACTCATGAAATGTTTACATCTACTTCTATCATTCACCTCAGTCGTTCAGTGTTAGTGTTAGCATTATACAGTAGAACATGCATACAGCGGAACGTTACAGGAATCCCTTTTTTTTTAAATTATATATATAAACTCTATAACCTGTGCTTGGATACAACAGGGCAAAAAAGGCCCGAACTCGGATACAAAAGGAGATTTCGAGCGAGATTTATGTCTCGGTACCGGTACTTTGGGGAAAAGGGTTGGGGTGAGAGCCGTCGGTGGGCTCCAAACTGGCAACTGGCAGTCAGTGATGCTATTTGTTTTTTTAAACCACACTACTGAGCCAAAGACGGCCCATCTCAGAGGCTCTTCTTGGTTCACATGAATCTTTATTAGTGTGGAAGGGAGGTAATTGGTTAAATTATGTTGATTTTTAGTAGGATTTTCTATGATTCCCTGTGCATGCCTATAGCGGGATTTTTATGTCAACGATTTTGATGTTTGTTTTCAGTGCTACACAATAGAAGTTATTCTCCTGGGAAAGCGTCACAGGAAGACTACAGACACTCTCAGAACAATGGAGCTCCTGATGTCGTAAGTTGATTGATCCCTTCAGTTTTTGTTTTAAATAATCAATAATATTTAATTTGGTTTTGTTAAAAACTAGGCTCCTTTTTTGTTTCTGTTTTTGTTCACATGAGACAAAACCTACAAACATGTCCCTAATGTTTCCATTTTCAAACAATTCTCTTGTAATGATAAAAGAAGTGAAGCGCCTAGAGCTTTTTGAATAGGTGCTACAGAAATAAACTTTATTATTTATTATAAAACATTGCTAGCTAATACATTAATATAATTTCTTGTTATAAAAAAAAGTTGTGTGTCTTGTTCCAGCTACCCAAGTGTCTCACAGAAATTTGTCCTCAACAAAGAAGATGAGCTTCAAAAGCGGCCTAGATTCAACAGTGTTGTGGCCAGATCGAAGCAGGCAAACTCGTAGTTTATGTATAGAATCTGTATCATTTGCCTTCATATGAACTGAAAACATACCATTTTTTAAATATATGTACTTGCTCTAAACTAAATCATGACAGAAAACATGATTCCATTGTCAAAGTGGTATAGTTAGGATGATCCATCATTATGTGCATTTTTATTTTTAGCATATCTAAATTCTGTTCTTCTACGCATAGTGTTATAATCTTGGTATTCTAACTACAACTACAGCTGATTTTAACTTGGAATTAAGATAGTGACCAAAGGTGGAAAAAACATTATTATTATTTGTTTTTAATGCATTAGTTTCTTAAACAGTTAGGTAGTAATATACATGTGTAGATGAATACCTGTACCAAAGTTTTAATTGCCTGTAGGATGATTAAACAAAAAGTATTTAATGTCTTTGTTCAACATTATAGGGTATAATTTATGTACATGTATTCCACCAGTGTGTGAAAAGATGCCGGAACATAACATTTTGTGAAATGTACCAATTTTTGCTTAATGAAAAGAAGACAAAAATTCCAGTTACATTCTGTTTCACTGGTGGTAGAGGTAAATCATGTTCATGTTACAGATTATTATTACTAGGGAAATGTTGGATGTTAATACATTACATATGTATTATGCCTTTGTGAAATATTGTGTTGGCCTTTTTCAAAGAAAGACATTCTTATCAAGATGCATGTATTATGTAGCAAACTGAATACAATGCAACGCGCCCCACTATAACAACATCATCGGGACCAAGACCAAATATTGCTATAGAGAGTTTGTCACTAGTTTCCAAATATGGGGGATCGGGAGGGAGGAATCATCAAGGGAAGCAACCAAATTTAATAACATGGGATAAAGGTTGCACAAGGTCGTCAATTGGGCCCACTTAGTGGGGATAAAGCGCTATATTAGTGATATTTTTATTATTCTCCTACTCGTTCATAAATTGCGAACGTCATTGTTTTGCTTTTAATACATGTGGAACCCCTAAGTAGTAACCCCCTCTTCGATGCGACTCATTTTTTAATGACCCACATATTTCTCTATGTAAAGTACCCCTCAAAGGCGACTTGGTATTTCTAAAAAAAAATTAAAGTTAATTACGACACACAACAATACGAGCGTCTATTTTACCGGAAAAGACGCATTTTCAGTTTTCATTCAATCGGAAAACTGTTTCGACAGGGTTTCTGCTAAATGGTGTCACTACAGAGAGGTTTTTTATTAATAAGGACATGTCATATAGGGAAAAATTCGGGACCTGGGCACCATGTCGCTATAGAGAGGATGTCACCATAGTGGGTTTGCACTGTACATGTTCAACTGATCGGCAGCTAAAGTCAATTTTTATTTACTGCATGATGTGCATCAAGAACTTTTCTGATTTGAAAGCAAGTTGAGATAGAAGAGCAGTGAAGTACATGTAATACACTTTGATGACCCCTTTTACAACTTGTATGAAGACACTGTATCTGTACTAGTTACTAGTGCATTGAGGTGAAGATTGTATGATATATTAAAGGGATGAAAGTCCAGCCAGGCCTACTTTGCAGGAGTTTCTCCTAGAAATTCCAATTTTCTCTTTTCATGGTGTGCAATTCATGAGATCATGTACATGTAGTCATGTAGTCAAATGAAAGTATAAAAGAAAGTGATTTGGTACTTCAATCCATTGGTTTTATCAACTACAATTGTAATTGTAGCTTTTGCTTTGTTCTTAGTTTATTGGTGGAAAATATTTTGTATACAAAGTCATACTCATAATCATACTCTTTTCTCATATGTATACCTGACAGCAAAAGCACTTAAAAGTTGCATTTTGCGATTCAGAGCTACATGTATTATTAGTCATTTTATGTGTCCACAGTCGAAATTCAGAAAATGATGGAAACCCATTGAGGCATATTTCAAGCTTCATGTCAAGAAATGTGAACATTGAAAGATGTCTCTAACTTTTAAGTATTTTAATTTAATTTGTTTCTATGGTCATGCCCTGCAACAGTATGTCTTGAACAGTACATGTACTTTAACACTGTTTTTCTCAATTCTATGTTCCCCTAAGTTGACATTATATTCAGAAATTCACTAAAAAAATAACCACTACAGATAATTCAAATCTGTGAAGACCATCTTGAAGTTAAAGGAGCAAATGCTAGTTTCAGAAACAAGTGAAATATTGGAAAGTAATTTTTCCGACTTTTTAGGTGCTTTTTGCTGTCACCTACACATATTACTACAATCTGTGATGTTGTACATGTATGATACATTGTTCTCTACCAAAATTATTAAATAAAAGATAACAAAATTTAGCTTTATAATTTCAACCCACTGCATCATGTCTTACTATTTTTTGTGTCTCCATTTTTTCTGTGTATACTTGGTTATTTAAATAACAGTTTTGACAACTCAAAATTGTGTTCGATTTCAATGCTCCTGAAATGAGAGAAAAGCAAATTTCTGTTTAATGTTACCACAATGAACCACTGAGGGGATCTACATGGTAACCATTAGAGTGAAAACATTAACATGGATATACTGTGTAAGCCTCCTATACATGTACAAGTACAAGTAAGTATGTGACCTGGTCGACTAGTGGTGTGTTAGCTAGCCTCTTACTTTGAATCCCTATACGTTTGACTTTGACTCCTGTATAGTAATAGTAGTCTCGATTTGAATTCAGTATCATTTTGGACCATGTTCTCATCCAACACCAGGTGTACTCTTGTAGAAAAAGCTCTTCCTTCTACACAATGTTTTAAATCCATCCAGGTGTAAAAGGGGTACCCAACTTACAACAGTGCAAGGTCTTGTAAACTTGTTGGTTTGAGTGCAGACTAGGCAGAACTACCAGTATGCCTCTCAGGAGGCTGAGATGGCTCTATAATGAATCAGGTCTATTGAGGCAATAGTAGTAGTAGCTGTGAATTTAAAGAATAGCAGGGTTTAGCACTACATAAAATGCCAAGGTTCCTTTGTGTTTGTCAAGTGTATAAGTATAAGAACTAGAACTCAAGACAAATACGTGTACATGTATCAAGCATCAAACAGTGTACATGTAAATACTGTGTGTTCCAAGAAAAGTTGTAGTTGTATGCATTACACAAACTGGAGTTACCAGAAGTTCAATGACGGTAAGTAGAATTAATATTTATGCTTTCCATGAAGGAGAAAAAACAGCTTTTGTTATGTCAAAAACAATGACAGTGACCGTCAGTCATAGATATTCTGAAGCAGGACAGGATGATACATTTAGTGAGCATAAAAACAAGATACATATAATAGTAAGCTAGCTAAGACAAAGACAATGAAGGCCATTTAACAAGTACCCATGAAGTGAAATCAAACAAGAACAAAATAATGTTTGTTCGAAAACAAGTAAGTTTTATTCATGAAGTACACACAACTACATGAACACATACTAACATAGTCAATCATGAATTGTAAAATAACATTTTCTCCAGCAAACATTCATTAAGATCTATACATGTACAACAATATTTTGTGAATGCAACCCATACAAACTATGTGTAAAAATGTTCCTCTCTGGAAAAAAAACCTGCTTCCGTTCCAATAAATATGTTTTCAATTTAAAGGGGCTCCAAGAAAAAGGAAATTTGTGAATGTGAATGATTTCGTACAGTATGTCAAACTCTTAACAAAGTAGGTAGCATATGCTGGCTTGATATTTCATCCTGTACTACACTACATGTAATGAGTCGCATCTGATAATTATCTGAAAGGGAAAAAAATGAACACTGACTCATTGAAGCAAGGTGCATTTTGCACAGCGTCTATGGAGAAAAAAAACATAACAACAATTGATCAATCAATGTCTTTGCAAACTGCAGATATGCCATCCACACTCTTCAGCATCTCAGACATTCTTCACTCTCTTCTCCTCAAATTCTTACTCTGCTCCTCACAAACTTGTAGCTGAAAAAACAGTTGTCTCTCTTCCACCTTCAAGATCTCAACATTCCGTCCAGTCTTTGTTCTCAGTCTTGCTGTATGAAAGGGTTGGCAATAGCCTCCATGCCATCGGCAGGACAAATAAGGACTACAGATGTGCCACGACACACGACCAGACCCAGAGTTCTTGTGTCCTCCGTCAACTTGAAGGGATCATCAGGGTCTGACAAACAAAACAAACCAAAAGTCAAGTCAATGTTTCTAGTCATTAAACAAATCTTATATATATATATATATATATATGGAAATTATCTCCAGTAGAATGTTTTGTAAATGAAACAACATGAATACTTGAGGCACACCCATAGACAAAAAGGAAACAAACTACATGGATCTGCCATCACGCGTTGTGTGTACTAAGTAGACCAGTGGAAGAGCAAACAGTCGTGGAAAAAAACATAAACCTGGGACAAGCAGCAGTAGTAGTAGAGCGGTACTTTACATAGAGAGATATGTTGGTCATTCAAAAATGAGTCTCATCGAAGAGGGGGTCACTGACATGAACGAGATACAAAAAGATTGGGGAGAACCCATTGACAATCTTGGGTAACCTTTATCCATGTTATTAAATTTGGTTCCTTCCCTTGATGATCCCTCCCTCCCGACCCCCCATATTTGGAAACCCCGTTATAGCGACATTTAGTCCTGGTCATGACGATGTCGCTATAACAGGGTTGCACTGTACATAGTTGTTGTAAAAAACAACAAATTAAATTGTATTTCCTGAGCATGTTGCATTGTACCTCACATGGTTCTCCTGATTGGGTTGTGTTGTGATGACTTTTTAAACCTATACACTAAGGTCGGCAACTCTGCAATGGGGGTGCTCTTTGGTTGATTTCTGGCATCTTTTGTGGTGCTTTTGAGTGTCCAAACATGTCTATGGACTAACTAGCCAGAATCATGTTAATGTATGATATGATATTATTATAACAACTTGTCACTGGTACCACATTTACCCTCATGAAACTAAGAATCAACATCACAGAAGTTTTGTTTTGTTCTTTTATTAAATGCTAATCCTCACATACAAACTAAAAAATATTTTTTATATATATCCTCAATACCAGCAAATTGTGTGTTTCTTTCACAACTTATGTATATTTGAATTCCTTCATAAAAAAGCACCGACCTCTGAGAAATTCTGTTGTGTCATCAAGTACCAGGTTCAATAGAGGATCAAAACCCTTCAGAATTCCACTTGCTAAGAGATGAGAAAAATGGTAACCTATATTACATGGAACACAATAATTTTCAGTCAAACCATGCTTCTGAAGAAAGACTTATTCAATACTTAATGTCAATAACATCAAATTTATAAAAATGATGGAACAACCTTCAGCGCCCACTTCCCCAGGACCAAAGATTAATGAAATAACCATGAATCCTATCACAGAAAAAAACTAAATATAATACACAAATAAGTATTACAAAAACGACAAAGTTTACATGCCCTGAGTCTGCTACAAGCTGTACTGTTTTTTTTACAATACTTAAATCAGATACCCATTAATTGTTTGTTGTAGTGACAAGGACAGAATTATTACAGCAACATGGTATCTTGATAGTAATGCTAGAAATTAGAAAAGATTTATTTCGGTAAGAGTTTAGAACAACAAACAAAAGAGGAGAGACTCTGTTTCACCTTCTCTTCCACCACTGAACTTTACTCTGATTGGTCTGTCCAGGTATTTGTTCAGATCAAGGATGCTCTCTTTCTTCTTCTTATCCTTGTCTTGGTCAGTTTTGCGATCCCCTCCTCCACCATGCTGGCCCTGGTAAAATAAAAGTAAAGTAACATGTTCTTATATATTGATTTATTGAAAATAATTGATAGTGAATCATATACTTCCTGATTAGAATGTTATTACAGTTTGTCAATGAAATACATTTTATATCTCATCTAGATCTTGTACTCTGGAAATCTAGCTTAGCACTTCCAGAACTGCGTCAAGACTGCAGTCAAAGATCATTGAGACCGCCATGAAAACATTTGTCACTGTCGCTTTATCCAGGTGCACCGCTCAGGGGAGAGTGGCGCTGTTTTCTATCACATTCACATGACAAGGGTACTGGCGAGCATTGTTCAATCCATCCAGACGACTGACGTTTCCTAGGTAAAAATACAGAATGTCATGCAGTTGAACGAAGTCTTGGAGAGTTGCTTAGTTAGCTCAGTTCCTCTGGGTCAAGAGACCTCATGAAAATACTGAGATCTAGTAGTAGAGTTAGAGTCTTAGTCTAGATCGAACTAATTGTTTACAGTTTCGCGTAGACGTATTGTCGTATTTGTGGATCATGCATGTCAATGCATGCAATGTCAACAAAATTGTATGCATACACTAATCAACAGCTTAGAGTTACAGACATTACAGTTAGTGAGTTACAGGTTACTTACTACATACAGTCAGTGAGTATCAATCATCGGTAAACATGAATTTTACCGTCGCGACTTTGGATGGGCGACAACCGAAATCCGACACCATACTTGTCAAATTGGCCATTTTGACATTCATGCTGAATTCGTTTTGGATTTATGTGAATTCTCTTGGGAGTTTTGTGGTGTTTATGGATTCTTTTA